>VXAL01005141.1:327565-402353 GCA_013399475.1 Chauna torquata | reverse complement strand
GTTTAGGTTGGATATTAGGAAAAATTTCTTCACTGAAAGGGTTGTGAAGTACTGGAACAGGCTGCCCAGGGAAGTGGGTGAGTCAGCATCCCTGGAGGTCTTCAGAAAATGTTTGGATTCAGAGCTTAGTGACATGGTTTAAAGGTGGACTTGGCAGTGCTGACTGGATGATCTTGGAGGTCTTTTCTAGCCTAAATGATTTTATGATTCTAAAAATGCGGAGTCTTTCTCACTGAGAAAGAAAATCCCCATACAGCAGTACTGACTGGTGGCCCTTCAGAGCGGGGGTGGGCAGCAAGTGGAACGCAAGCTGACAGCGCACTCTTTGCAGCAACGCAGGCCAGCTGCACACCGGGCTCTGTTAAATAAAGCATAACTGGCAGCTGGGGGCACCTGAGTATTCTCTCTTTGGAATTGTTGGCTGGGTCCTGTCTCCTGTTCTGTGCTGCCGCTGCATGAGAGAGATCAACGAAGTGGTCTGAGTCTGGTGGAGGCCACCAGGACAGTTGGGGCTGTAGCACGTGGTGCGTGAGGAGAGGCTGTGGAGGCTGAGCTTGATTATTTCTGGATTTGGCCTTGAAGTTAGTCCTGCTTTGAGCAGGAGGTTGGACCAGGTGACCTCCAGAGGTCCCTTGCAACCTCAGTTACACTTTGATGACAGGAATAAAGCTTCCACGTCAGGCGTCAAGGTGCGTTACAGTAATGAGCTTTGAGTGCCTTACAGTGCGCGCAGTGGAGGTGTGACGGAACGGACGTGTGCTGTCAGCCCTGTAAGCCTTGCTTTTGTAGGAAACTGGGCAAAAAGCAGGCAGGCTCATTGCAGAACAAAAGTGACTCATTTTTCCCCCTGTCCTTTTAGGACACTCCATAAAGCTATTGATGTTATAACCTTGGTTGTAAACTATTATTTTTAAAAGATTCAAAATGCTGTACTAGCAGCCTTTGCAATGTCAGTGTTTGTTGTGTGAATATACAGTTTATCTTCCTGGAACACATTTGGCGCACCCTGACAGCTTACGGTGTTGTCAATTTTCCCTTGTCTTTGAGATCTGTTATGCTGGTTCTCATCTTTCGTGTCCATTAGAGTGCACAGCAGGAATAAACCAGTTTATTTAGTGCCTGCTGTACTGGTTGACATTGCCTTCAGGCCAGAAGGGAATGGCATGGGCCTGAAAAGTGCTGCTAGCACACTGGTCCTTACTGAAGAAACAAATGCGAATTATTTCAGCTGTACCTTCTCATACCTGACAGCACCAAATCATTGCTATATTTTTTGAATCCTGTTTTTGAAATCCGTGTTACTCACAGGTATGTTCATAGATGGACTTCTAGTATTGGATCGTTTGCAGACACTGGGAATTTAGGTATTGATTTCACTGCACAGTGGGCTGCTGACTCCAAGTGGCATGAGGCTTGCCCTGCACTGGCTGCAGGTGGTGTGCACGCACCTTGATGTCCTCCGCTTCGTGAGGCGTGCCAGGCGGGGGAGAAGGCTGTGGAAAGCTAGAGTCAGGTACTATTCATGACAACTTCTTACAGCACTTAAAGGTCTTACCAAATAAAACTTGAACATAAAGTAATGGACAAATGCGGACAAGGGTCTTTTAGTGTGCAACACCGGTTTTGCAGCAATGAAGAAACCTGCAGTGAAAGTATTTCAGTCATAGATGCTTTGGGTCCAGTTCGACAGCAAATGTGGCTGGGGTTTCTGGGATGGGGATTTTTTGCATCTGAATTGAAAAGCAATTCTGTATCCAGATGGTCAGATTCACGTTTGTCTGAAATATGAAATGCTGCTTGTTCAGTTAGTCATTAATTGTGCTTTTATATTGTATGCCTGTTTCACCACTAGCAGTAGGTGATAAAAGCACAAAAATGCAGGAATTTAGACCAAGCTATTTGTAACCAATTGAAATAAATTGTTAAGAAAATATCCAAGTGTGACTTTGTCAAGAAACAATTAATTTCAAACCCATTTAGTTAGATTTTGAAAGGGTAAGTTATCTAGAAGCTAGCGGGTTGGTGGTATGATTGTATCTTGATGTCAGCAGGGTTTGTGATCTTGGGGTAAACTAAGAAAGTATGCAGGATGTTTGGAAGGTATTTCAGTTACAGTTCTCAGTGTTTTTTCCTGGCTCATTCCTATTCAATATTTTCATTGATGAATTAATTGCATGATCAATGGTAAATTGTAGAAAATAAGCAAATAAAGCTGTGCTGGGGAAAGTGACAAATGCTTTGGAATTTCTTGGAAAAAATGGAGGGGGGAAAAAAAGATCTGAATTTAGCAGGATGAAATGTAGCAAAGGCAAGTTCAGAGTGGGATCTATCTCTAGCACTGTTATATCATCACCTTAATTTGGTGTAGGTGCCGGCTGATGTTGGAAGAGTTGCTCCTGAACTCCACTGCCTGCTGGTGCTGGGTTGGTGATTTTGCAGCGGCATGTTTAGCTGGATAAGGAAACTGAAACACAGATTAATACTGAATTAACCTGGCCATGTACCTCTGCTTTTTAAGAGGGAGAAATGAGATGAAATAAAGTGTTTGGAAGAAGTTATAGTGTATTTCTGATGTTTTGGGAAGATCAGTTTCTTAGAATTGCTCATCTAGGGAGTTCTGTTCCCTGTATCTCTTTAGAGCTCTTCCTTTGTTGTGCTGTGTTCTATTGTATGATATTTTTGTTAGGATATTTTTGGTGATTTGTGGGTCAGAATAAAGTAAGGAGACATAAGGCTGGATATTCAAACTTTCAGTGGTCCAAAACTGAGAAGCTTTCATATTTCTTACCATGAAATACAGCATCAGTTGAGAATGCCGAACAGGAACTGTTCCTACCATGTAAGTTAATGGCACTGTGTTGTGTGGGGGTGGCTGTAGTTGAGCTTTATTTTTGTCTTTTCTTCTCATTATATGCTTGGCAGCACAAACTAACTTTTGATGTATTGGATTTCAGGAAGAAAAACCTAGTTAAATTCAAATAAAGAAAATTTAACCATGTGGAAGCCCTCAGAGATGATTATACTAATTTACTCTAATCCCAACTTTTTTTTTTGCTCGCAACTGCTTCGTTATGTACCCTGGTACACACAGTGCTAATATATGGCAGATCTCTTCCATTGTGCTGTTTCTTCAATATTGCTTTTTGGTATGGGGGGATTAAAAACAAAATAATGAAACAGAATGTGCCATTTGTGCGTTTCCTTTGCTTCCCTCCGGCTGCTAACGCATGAGGTCTGAGTGACTTGGCTGGCTTTGAAAAGGAGAGATTGTTTCCGTTATGGTGTTCTGCTAACGTCGTGTCGGGTTCCTTTAAACAGCGATGCTAAATATATGGCACGGCTTTACGCATGCAAGAGGGAGAAACCACTGCTGATAAGCACGTGGGCCTCCAGCCCTGCCACCTTGAGCTGGGGCGTTTGTTGTGAGAAGCCACAAATCGGGCTTGGGAGGTACCAGGAAAATCCTGCTTGTGCGGGATGTAACTGACTTCAGGAAGTGGTGGTCTTTCCTTAGGGTCCTGTTGCTTCAGTATCTCAAGCGTGATTAGCTTTTGATTCTGTCTGATTTGAGAGTGTAAAATTTGGAAATGTGCAGTTGTGGATATATGTAGTTGTGTAAAAATTGCGTTTTCTTTCTCTGAAGGAAGTTTTAAAGGTGCAAATTCATGAAATCTTCCCAGAAGAATTCTGACGACTTTGGCGTCTATCAGTATAACTAATGCGGTTTGTGAGACCCCAGTAACTCTTGATCAAGATGGATGTGGTTCTTGTGAAGATGTGCTGCAGCTGAACTGTTTAAATAGTGGTAGTGGAGTGGGTAAGTGTGTTGGCTTCGGTGAGCACCTGCCAGGTGGGCTGCTCTGAAGCTGGGACAGTAGGATTGCTTCCTGATTTGTAGAGCTTTTGGCTCGCCGGGGGGCTGGTTTTTCAGGGCGGTTGCTTTCCTGGACAAATCTATCGGTTATTGTTGGTAACCATTTGTTTCACATCAAGTATCTCGGGTTGAATGCTGTTGATGTTTTCTGAAGAGTATGTTTTGGTGGAGAATTCCTGACTTTTTATATTCCTTTCTCAGTGGTCCTGCTTCATTTTTCCCTTGCATTCAAATCCTCTCCCCTCCCACCTCCTAGTAGTTTTGCAGAAAGATCAGTGCTTCATGGGCATTTTAATAAGAAGTGTTGTCAAACAGCTGGAAATCAGGACTGTAAGCCTGGATGGATCTGGGAGACTAACAGGGAGTGTTTCTTGCTTTTCTGTCTTTTTTTGGTTTGCATAAACAAACAAACAGAAAAGGTACTGTACTTGTTTAGATCAGGGAGGTAGGTGCACAATTCAAAATACCTTGAATCATGTTTTACAGAGATTGACTACAAACCTCTCTCCTGTAGCCAGTGTGCAGATGGCTTTTCGTGTTCATAATGCTGTAGCGTCACTGTGACAATGAGTGCAGTTAACTAGATGAAATATTAAAATGGATAAGGGGTATCATTATTTAATTGTGATACAAGAAATTTTGTCTCTTATTTTACATTCTCACTTCATGCTTTCATCTCTTTGGCTTGTGATGCAGTAAATGCGTCTCTTTTTGACTTCTTTCTCTCATAACTGACAGGCAAAGAGATGAAAGTGTAGGGCATCACATAGGAGATGTGTGCAGCATTATGGTCGCATCAGACTACTCAGGAAGTCAGCTCTGGCATCGATTTGTGGTATTGTTGTATGCATTAAGTTCTCCGTGCATAGTAAAAGCAGGATAAATATTTATTGTGCTTTCTAAAGTAGTGCTGTGGATTAATGTTTATGAAGCAGTTTTGGGTCTTTGCGTGGAAGGCACTGTAAGTACTCTTAGCAATAGTAATACTGCTTTGATTCCTTCTTGCTCTTCTGGGTGACTGAGTGTTTGAGCTTTTGGTAGCTCTGGGTATAATTGTACTTTGAATCTTTTAGAATGTTACTATTTGTTGTAAGTGCATCATAACTCATTAACATTTTCATATTGGTATTTTTCATATCAATTTCTTCTTGAGAAGACTGCATGAGATACATATCTGGCTCTGCTTTCCCAAAATAAGACTTTTCACACCTATTCCAAATTCTAATGTGAAATGAATGGATTTTGAAAACTGTAGGTGCGAAGGGAATGTTTGGGAGGAGGAAGTATCCCAGATCCCCAGTCTGGCTGAGGCGGGCAGGGACCTCTGGGCGCCCCTGGCCCCAGCCCTGCCCCAGCAGGGCCACCCCCAGCAGGGTGCCCAGCACCACGGCCAGGCGGCTGCTGGAGATGCCCCAGGAGGAGCCCCCAGCACCTCTGGGCAGCCGGTGCCAGGGCTCCGGCACCCGCCCGGCACAGAAGTGCTGCCCGGTGCTCAGAGGGGGCCTCTGGGCTCCGGGCCGGGCCCGGGGCCTCTGCTCCCGGCGTGGGCACCGCTGCCAGGAGCCCGGCCTCGTCCTCTCCGCACCTCCCTGCAGGTGTCTGTGGACGTGGGCGAGCTCCCCCCGAGCCTCCTCTCCTCCAGGCTGAAGTACTTCTGAGAAAGCCATTTCCACAAAGTGGAAGCTCTGTTTTTTATTCCTACATACCTTCGTTTTTATCCCCGTTTGCCCAAGACTTGTTCAAGTTGAATTCTCTCTCCAAAGAAGAATCTTGCTGACTTCGGTCAATAGTGAATTGATTTTTTTTTCCATTCTGAAATAAAATATTTTAGTTAAAAAAAAAAAAAATTAAGGTATGAATCCACAGGTCTAAACCTGTACAGGCGATGTTTTGAGTGTCATTTTTCTTGTGGCGTGGTGACAAAACATACATGACTCCAGGTGCATTGAAAGTATAAAGAAGAAGGGTCAAAATCAAACTTTGGCCGTAAGATTTAATGAAATTATCATCTTGGTCATATTTTCTTTAGGTTGTCAGACAACTATTTTAAAATCTTTGCAAGCAAGTTAATTGGTAGGCTTTGGGAACTGAAGGATTCCCTTCATGCGGAGTGGTTCCTGTGGCATGTTTGTGGGTGGATTGAGGGAAGTCTGCAGTGCAACTGCTGGAGCATAGAAAAAGGATTGTAATTTAAGTGGCTGGCAGGTATACAAATAATACAACGATTTTGAGAGGATTTACTCACCATAGGCTAAAGAAGGCTATTTTAAAGAGGACAATGAAGAGTAACATGCACAATTCAGTTGTTTAGTCTTTTGTTGTGTGCATCTTGAATGCTGTCATTACTCATTCATTCTGCTGTCCTCTAGAACGCTCACTCAATTAGCTATGCTGAGCATATCTAAATAAAATCAGTACCTATTTGTTTGGGAATTAGTTTTCTAAGCACAGTGTGGGTCCCCTACCTAACACTATTAATTTCCAGCTGGATTAATAAAATTGCTCTTCGCTGAAGATGTAAAATCAAAATTTCAATAATAGCGCTTAATTAGATTACCAAATAGCTACTGGAATGTTTTGCATTCAGAGCTATTGTCATGTACACTTCAGTGCCACTTCTTTTAATGACTTGCGTGAACAATAAAAACTAGGGGAATGCAATAGTGATTGAATGTAGCATACAGGCTACAATTATTACCTTTAGTCTTGACACAAAGCCCAAGCAAACTTTTTTTTGTGCAGGGAATTAATTTGGAGAAGTATAGGACAGCTGCCCCTCCCTCCCTGTCTCCCAGGCAAGCTCCCTGATGCTTCAGGGCTGAAAAGGATGCTCTGGTCTGTGTGGATAAGGGCGGACAAAAGATTGCGACCACTGCATTCGTTTAGTGGCGCCTGCCTGGCTGTCTTGGTTTCATATGTGTGGGTCACGGAGCTCCTGTGAGCTGAGGGGATGTCTATGTTTGGCCTGATTTATTTCTAATTTTAGAACTGTTGAATGATCTCTGAGAGTGCGGAACTTCATCAGCATTGCAGTGACGCTTTCAAGAGGAACTTCTTTTCTCACTTAAATGCTCATTAAAGGTGCAGTAATGTGGAAAGAAAGTCCTGAGCAACAATAATAAACACGTCAAGTGCTAAAGCTTGTTTAAACTCAGACACAAATATTCTTGCTCTTCCAAGTAGTTTCGGAGCGCTGACCTACACAGAAGCGATAGGTACTGTTGTGTAGGTCTCCAAAATGACTCTAAGCTGTCTGCAGGCAATACCCTGTTAAGCGGGCTTCAGTCCGCAGCGTTGGGGTGCCTGTGTTCAGAGACAGCCCTACGCTGCACGCCCACGGTTGTTCAGGAGCAAAGGAAAGCTACGTCATGTTTTTATTTTGGTGATGCTGTTGTGTGGAAGAATTGAAGATGGCAAAAGGTGCAGAAATTCTGGCAATTGTTACCTTTCCAAAAGCTAAAAATTGTGAGATTGCTGTGTAGAGTTGAGGTTTCTGTAGCTATGTCTGGAAAAAACGCAGAGGTGTTGCCCCAGTGACTTTCTTTAGTTTGAAATTGCATGTTTGAGCAAGTGGCTTATTTTAATGCGAAGATCGGGCATTTAAGAGTTAAAAGAAAAATCCTGAATTTGAGCTTGATCTTTAAAGCGAAGTGGACTGCAGCTTCCGGGGAGGAAGAGTTGGGGGTCAGCTGTTGTTCACGGGCAGGATCGGGGCTGGAGCTGCCTGGAGCCCATGGGTGCTTTGCCAGCAGGTCTCGGTAGTCCCCTGAGCAAACGCTCTGTCGAGGCCAGAGAAGTTCTGTCTGTCTTCAGCTCTGCGTGTTCTCAGACTCAGTAAGGATGAAAATGTGCTGTTCACTGGAAATTTGGATGCCTGGTAATTGGGATTTAGGGGGGAGTCCCAAACTCCTTCCATAGGTGACAACCCAGCCCGGCTTGTTTTTTGTAGCTGGCTTGAAAATTTTGTTATGCTTTGCATAAGGATCGTATTCAGCTGAGGTTCTGTAGTCAAGAGCCAGCTCACCTTTTTCAAGTTCCAGGCGGTCCCATAATAAATGAAACAGTTCTTAAAGCTTTTATTTGCATCCTTGACAGCTTTTTGTGTGTAAGAAGAATTGAGCAGAATTCAGGTGTAAATTTAGCTAATTTAGTTGGTAATATTCCTGTCTAAAGAAAGCAATCTCGAATGCTGAATTTTCAGTATTTCTTTTATATTGAGGCAGATCTGTGTTCTGGGCTTTTTTGCTAAGTTTGTCTGATCTCTTCTCTCAGAATATAGTAAATGTCTTTATGAAAACTGGCTGGCGTTTCCTTGATTCAGGTTGCAGACGGTATGCTCTGTCAGTGTGGATCTGTGCTACTGAATGGAAACTTGCAAATGGATATTACACCAATTTGTCAGAAATACGTTTGGAAAAAAAAAAGTCACTGAAGGGCTTTGTAACTGAAGGTACATATCCAACAGTATTGCAGTTATTCGCGTAGAGAGGGCTTCTAGGAAGTCATTTGCTTCTCGCTGGCCCTCTCCTTTTCTCAGCGTGTGACTTTACTTCTGCCCCTCATGCATCGCTTGCCCCCGTGCAGGGCCGTTGCAATTCTCAGGGCGGCCAGATGCCGCCAGGCACTAGGTAAGAATTCAGGTACAGGAGTAGTGATGGAGAGCTTCCTCCTGCCCCTGCTTGTGCCGGCTGCAGTGTTCTTCAGATCCTGCTGTTTGCTAGCTTAATCACTAAATATACCTCCAAGGGTGGCTGGGCTTTTCTTTTTCATTAGTAAGTTAACTTGGAGCTAGAGTTGGCATGAGGAAGAGTATGAGGGCAGGGAGGAGTATTAAAGAGGCAGAGGAGCTACAAGCCCTCCTGGTTGGGACTTCATGTTAAATTGCTGCATTAATAATATTACCTGATGTTCTCTAGTGCTAGTCCCCAGATTTTTTTTAATTATTTATTTTTAAGCTAATATCTGCTTTCCTGGAACATTTCTGTTTTAGCTGAATCTTGGAGTTCCAAACATGTCCATTTTCACTCTTGTATATGATTTCGTTTGGACCCGTCTGTCTGTCTTGTCTGACGAAGGCTGCTAGGGTGGCTGTGACCTCAGGCATGAGATGCTGTAGAAGAGAAATTCTATTCTGAGTGCAGAATAGATTGTTACTTTATGGGAAGAATGCTACAACTGCTTTTCTAGGCAGAAGTCCAATTCAACTTCAGTTCACGTCCTCAAAGTCAGGTGTTGCTAAACTATAGTATAGAAATTGTCTTGTACTTGCTTTAAGATATTTACATAAGTTGCCTTTAAAAATTTAGTTTTAAAATTAAATTTAAAAAACTTAACACACTTATTTAAATTATGACATTAATTTCTATGATATAATGTAAAATTAAAATAATATAAAAATGACTAAAACATAAATGACTATTTAAAAGAAACAACCAAACAAAAAAACCAGCTGCTGTTAGTAAAACAGACAAGACAAATGCCACAATTTGATTTTGATCAAGACGGTGAGTTTAGTATTTTGTGATTTACTCAGAGCTGCGAGTACATGGACTGGGAATGAGAATCTCTGGTCCTCAAAAATGAGTGGCTAATGCACAGAAAGTTATACTGTCTGTTGGGACTCCGTATGGAATTTTGTTCACTGGCTGAATATATTGAGGTAGATGCCTAACTTGAGCATTGGGGATGACTTGTATTTTATATATTTAATTGTCTGTTTACTTAAATATGTACACGTGTTGAAATACCCAGAAATTACCTGCTTTAAAAATGCACATTCTTTCTTTTAGCCAATTGCAACAACTCCACCACGTCGTAGCTGGAAGGAGGAATCGTTAAGCCAGAGCAGCAGTGAAACCCAGGCATCAGCTACCAGTGGGATCTCCCTAGGAGAAGCAATACGTCAGAAAACTGCCATTAATCAGGTGTGTTGTTTTTTTTGGTTGTGGTTGAAGGTTAATTATGTGACTTAAAATAATACAACATGCTTTATCTATATAATTTAGGCCCACCCCACACAAAGTTCAGCATTTCTGTATCTTGGAACTACAGAAATACAGGACTGTTGTAAAATCTGACGAGTCATCTAGTCTAGTCTTGATCCAGGTGTTACAAACCTTTTTAAAATATCCTGTTCAAAACTGAATCTCCAGTAGTTCAGCTGAGAAAATACCTGTGCTGAGGAGAGTGGAGTGACTTGTGTCCTCTGTTTTCTGGTTGTAAACTTATGCATGTTTTCCAGTATAATGTTTTCTGCATTGCAACAGCATTTTCAATGTATATCCAGCTTGTAATTCACTGTAATCCTGATCCTGCTACTGCTTCTAAATTGTCAGATCAGTCTACCTTAAAAAAAACAGATTTGCATGTTAGCGCAGAGCCATGCTTGAGTTCATGTGAAGTATGACTACTTCTAGTCCCTGGTTTTACTGATGCGTTCCATATTTGATTAAGGAAAATTGTACTCGCATTGTGATAGAGTAGTTCTATCTAATGGATATGCTGCTAAATATTTCATTACTCCAAGAACTGCATAAGATCACAGCTTTTTGAAAACAAAATTTCTGGTCAACTCAGACTCTTCAAATTAACTGTAAGAATCTTGAGCAAAAATTATAGTTCATATAATAGAATCTTGATGTGAAAAGTAGCTTTTAGTACCTTAGTAGTGTTTCAAAAGGCAGAAGAGCTTGCAGCTATGAAGTAGGGATACTACTACTACCAATTTACGAGGACACTTTCTTGCTTGTATTAACATATATGTAATTATAAGTTATATATGCTCATGACAGTGGTTTGCCTTAAATAATTACTCTTAATTCTCTACACCAAAGACTGGTCTGTGCCTCTTCTATAATTAAAAATGATCCATTTAATTACTTCCCCAATAATCCCAATGCATATTCTTTAATGAATTACTTGAACTGATGATGCACCTTTCCATTTGAACATGAACTGAATGTCTTGTTGTTTTTTCTTAAAACAAACAAACAAAAAACAAAAAACAACAACAACAACAAAAAAAACCCCAAACCAAAAAAACACCTGAAGATCTGAAGAGTTGGCTAGAACTCTCAGGCATTATCTGTGTGAACGCAATTTCTGTAACTAGAATCTTTTTAAAGATGAACCGGAAAGTGCTCTGCTTGTTAATCCACCTCTACTACACAATGTTGGGTGCTGTATTGGCCCAGCATCCTACTGAAGCATTTGTCTTCATTGGGGTTGTTTCTAAGTGAGAGGTTTCATTCTGGTTTGGAAGAAAGTCTTCCACGTTTGTAGGATTTTGGAGGTGGAGCTCAGTTTCTGACAAGTGATGGAAGGCTGATGAACAGGTAGTGAGTGTTGAGAACTCAGGTGGCGGTGAGAGCTGACTGTGGACTTCAGCAGTTTATTAGTGCATCATAATTCTTTTACATTGAAAACTGAGTATTTTTATAGAAAATACAACATAGAAGCAATAGCTTTGTTTCACAACTCAGGCTTTATTTCTTTGGAAATACGCCTTACAAAATTATTTTGATGCTAGTGTACTTTTTAATCTCCCCACCTGTTCTTAGGAAATTGAGTCATGGTATCAGCTTCCAGCAGAAGTGGATGCGAGCCGTTTAACTGCTGTCTCAGAGACAAAGCTTGGCCTGACTTGTGATAGAAATGACCTGACAGAGTTCCCTACACTGGAGGAAGGAGTGTTGTCTTCAGCAGAAACATCTAGAAGGCAGTATCCTGGAGATACGGCAGACGGCTTACTGCTGGGTACGTTCAGCACAGCACTTTTAATCTGCTAAATGATTAGGATTTTACTTTTCCTTTTAAAACAGTCTTCAGCCTGGATTTGACTTCTTATTGTGAGAAGTGCTGTTTACAAAATACATTCTGTGTAATTTTGTTGTCAAAGCCCATCTTCAAAATGAGATCGAGAGCTTGTGTGCCTTTCCTGGGCCTTTTAATAGGTGGACTGATTATCTTTGTTCCCAGGTAAAACTGTAGTCTTGTTTTCCTTCAGAATTAACAATAAACTGTACTCAAGTCAGAAATTTTGGGAGTACTTTTTAGGTGATCTGATATTCTCTGTATCTTTAAAATGTGTGTTAATTTTAGTCATAAATCTTTAACTTCAAAACAGTAAAGTAGATGTAATTCTATTGATAACATCAGAAACTTTGTGTGAATGCTTGTACCCCTTTCTTGTATATTCAAGGTACTGTATACTGCTTCTACCTTTCTCTGCTTCTTAAAGTATTTTGTTACAAAGTAATCTCCACATACAGTTTTAAAAAGTTTTCAATAGCCCTTTATAAAGACATCTTATAAGTGGTGCTGCTCTTTAATTCATCAGTATATGTATTCCTTTGCAGATATGAGAAAAACTGAGGAATTTTAGCTAGAAGTACTGTACTACTGCAGCCCAAACTATCCTGATAAAGGGATTTGCTCACATAGGAAGTTAGTATAACAAAGACTACATGGAAGGGGAAGGTGATGATAGTTTTCAAAATGTCCGAGTAAGTTGATGTTTACCCACTCACACTGTTGCACTCACAAGCACCAACTCATTTTTTTCTTTTATTTTTTTAAACCAAGGTGGTCTAGCTAGTATGCACAAGCCTCTGTTACGGACTAGCTATCAAAACTATCAAGTCCTGGTTATGGGGTGGTGCTTTGCTGTATTCTGCAGTCCTATTGGGCTAACAGGAAAAGGAGCCACGTATATGAAATGCAGCAACCTTGTTGTCATACTCTGATTGCCAGAGCACAGAGTCTTCTGCTACAGAAGCCGTCTCTGGTCTGTCCTCTGTTCTGGTACTTGCACATATGTTTACACCCACATTCTTTCTTCATTTATATCAACATTAGTATTTTTGTTACAAGTCCTTAAATGTCTGTCTTCAGACAATACCTATTTTGGAATGTACCACACTGAGGGAAAGATTCAGTGTCTGTATTAAACTGGTCATTTGGGCCTTGCAATGCTTTTTCAGTTGGTATGCTCTCTTCAGTATCGTTAATCATTGAGAAGATATGAAAGCTGTGTGCAGTTTATTGCTTTATTACAAACATTGTCATTAAGAATGCAGTTTCAAATACAAAAATCCTGAAGGGTGTTAAAGCTAATATGTCTGTGACCGTCCGGTGGTGAATAGTTAGGGTTTCTGCATCAATTAATCATAATATCTGTTGGCTTTCTGACATAATATGAGGTTTTCTGGCTTTGTGTTTCCTCATACATGAGCTTCTTGTTCTATTTGTTGTGATTCACCAATAGGTTTGTTTTCCAGCCGTACTAATCCTGGTGTAGCAATCTTCCACATCATATAATTCTGATTAGCTGGTGCATGATATGGGTGGACACTGCATGTGTTTCATCCTTGATATATAAGTGAAGGACGCTACTGTTTTTTTCCAGATGGAGTTCAGTTTTCCCCACCAAGCTGGATACTGGGAAAGATACTGCGTGCATGTGGCTGTTTCTAGTGACGTGAGAGAATCATTAACTGCTGATTGGTCCTGTATACAGAGCAGTTTTTGCTGCATTCAAGTACAGCATTCTTCAGGCTGTATTCCTGAGGACAGACCCATTTGTTATATTCCGTTTTTCACAACACATTTTTAGCTCCGTTAGTGTACTATTAGTTTTCACATGAGGTATCCAAATGACTGATGGATTACTTTTGGCAATGCTAGTGGGGATTGTGCATCTATTATTTGGCAGTCATCTTGCTTTTTGACGTAAAGCATTCTGGTTTTGTTTTTTCTATTCTTTCTAATCTAATGATATGGTTGTATTCTGTTTCCATGCCTGGAACTTGCACCAGCCTAGACACTGATTTATTCATAGAATCATAGAATGGTTTGGGTTGGAAGGGACCTTAAAGATCATCTAGTTCCAAGCCCTCTGCCGTGGGGGGTTCATTTGCTTTTTCTTTCCGCAATGAGTGTTCAGATGATAAATGATATTTTTGTGGCAATAGACCACTATTTATAGTGTTTAATATTCTATTAGTGGTCCTCGTTGCTAACACTTGCATTTGGGTACACTTTGTTACTATCAGAAATATTTTCCAGTTCTAATACCTCTACTTTAGAAAAGATAAGCATTTGTGTTGCTTCTCTTCGCATCTTATCGCCACAGTTTAGTTAAAGATTGATTTGAGAAATTCCAAAATTTAATATTGCACCTTTATCCATTCTGGTTTACATTCATTTTCATCCATATGGAGCCAGAATATTCTGGTCAGTTCTGGTTGTTTGATTTTTAGTTCACTGGTAGTAATACATCTTTGAAACAGAAAGCTTCTGTTAGTAACACAGGATTATTCTCTGCATCTTAAGACGCAAACGATACTACTATACTACTGATTTATTGTAGTAATTTGTAATTATCCTCAAAATGGTGGAAACAGACATTGATTAATAGCAATCACTGAAAAAAATCATAGCAAATGCATGTTCCCAAAGAGAGAAACTAATTACTCTTGGAAGTGAAGCCAACTTTGATCCGATCCATTTTTCTTTATTGCCTTTATTTGCTTGTATTTTGCTCTTGTTTTTTTAACTTCAAACTTTTGCTATGGCAATTAATTTATAAAGTATTATGTCTTGTGCCATCAACAACAGCGTGAAATTTAACAAGAACAAATCCTGGATTCTGCACTTGTGATGGAGCAGTGCTGGACATAAGTATGGACTGGGAGACGAGTGGCTGGAGAGCAGCTCAGCAGAAAGAGACCTGGGGGTGCTGGTGGCAGCAGCTCAACGTGAGCCAGCAGTGTGCCCTGGCAGCCAAGAGGGCAAACCGCATTTTGGGGTGCATCAAACACAGCATAGCCAGCTGGTCAGAAGAGGTGATTCTCCCCTGTATTTAGCATTGGTGCAGCCTCACCTTGAATACTGTGTGCAGCTCTGGGCTCCACAATGTAAAAAAGAATGTTAAGGTCCTTGAAAGCATCCAGAGGAGGGCAACAAAGCTGGTAAAAGGGCTGGAAGGCATGTCCTGTGGGGAGAGGCTGAGGACTCTGGGTTTAAGCCTGGAGAGAAGAAGGTTGAGGGGTGACCTGATTGTTCTCTGCAACTTCCCGAGGAGGGGAAGTGGAGAGGGAGGTGCTCATCTTTTCTCACTGGTATCTAGTGACAGGAGGCGTGGGAATGGCACAGAGCTGTGCCAGGGAGGCTCAGACGGGACATTAGGAAAAAATTCTTTACTGAGAGGGTAGTTAGACACTGGAACAGATGTCCTAGTGAGTGGTTGATGCTCTGTGCCTGTCCGTGTTTGAGTCATTTGGTTAACGCTCTTAATGATATATTTTAACTTCTAGGTCAGCCCAAAGAAGTCTGACAGTTGGACTTGATCTTTGTAGGTCCCTTCCAGCTGGAACTATTCTATTGTATCTTTTCCTTTTTGTACATGCACATTTAATAAAACCAAAAAGTAAGAGTAGAGCTAGGTAGTGTGTAGTTAACAGTGCCCATCTGGCTTAAGTGGTTAATTTTCTGTGCTACCTATGGAAGACAAAACTAGTCAAGACTGTTACCAATACCTGTTTTAGTTACCCAGGCTAGAACAGTTTCCTTGCTTACCTTACTTTATTTGCATTATTTTCATTTGTTGCATTTCTGCTTGTTTACTCATCCAAGTTATTATGTTAAACCCGTGCTCACCAGTCCCCCAGCCATGCTTGTTGTCCATTGGTTGCAATGCANAATACCTGTTTTAGTTACCCAGGCTAGAACAGTTTCCTTGCTTACCTTACTTTATTTGCATTATTTTCATTTGTTGCATTTCTGCTTGTTTACTCATCCAAGTTATTATGTTAAACCCTTGCTCACCAGTCCCCCAGCCATGCTTGTTCTCCATTGGTTGCAATGCAGTTGTTGCATTTAGGTGTAGAGTTCTGCTCTTAAATGCTAGTTCTAACATCAAACTTGATCATGCACTGTAAGGTTAACTTTTGGCTTTCCGAGTTAGCTTTGTCTCAATTCCAATCAAATATTGTATTATTAATTTACCCTGTGCAAACCTTTGTGGATGTCGGTAACATAACAGTAAGTTACAATATGTTAACTTTTTGCATGCTGATAGTGCTCATTTGTTTTTTTCTTTACTTTCATGGCACCCCACCTAGACTCCTTTTATGCATATACTTGCATACATGTCTTGGAAACACATTTCTTAACAATGCTGTGCTAAGTCTGAAGTGTTTCTTTTTGTATTGATATCCCTCAGAGGATCACTCTGCAAAATCAAGTGTTACCCACCTGTTATGTTATTATATTTGTGACTCACTTTTCCAGGATGTAACTGAAATTGCTGAATAAAGCTGCTTCTAAGGCTGGTTTCACTACAGCATCGGGCTGTTCTTTTCATGAACAAACAAAATAATTATACACAAATAACATGATTGCTTGTGATATTTTTAAAATAAGCCTCTGTTGCTTCCAGTTAACTGCAAGTTCAGCTTGTAATTTGCTGTTCCTGTACCTGCTTGTATGCACATTGCTCTTTGGGGTTGTTTGTTCTGAAGTTAAACAACTGGCTTAAGGGGATGGAGTTGGAATTGCTTTGGGAATAGCCTGATAAATGCTCGTGGCTCCTAAGGGTTTTGTGAGTTCAGTGGTGAAGGTACATGGATTTCTGTGAAGAAGACCAAGACAGAAGATGGCTTCTATCTGCAAATGCAAAACCTGGGGCAAAGTTAGCTTTGGTAGAAGTAATATATATGTTTAAAGAACTTGTAAAATTCTGTGTGATACAAAAGCATAAAAGTAACGACCAGTACATCTTTTGCTTTTTTAAGAAACCTCAGGTATTTTATTTTAAATCTTGGACTTAGACTTTTGCTAAAACACAGTTAATATGTTGCTTTTTGTCTATACTGAATGCTAAGCCATTCTGCCCTGAGCTTTTTTTTCTTTATTCTTTCTCTAAACATTGTTAGCAAGATGAAGTGATGTCCTGTTCTAGCATAACCACAAAGGCAGAAAGTCTGGTATGTCTGAATTAGCTGCTGGCTGCTGTGGATTTGGAGTGACTTCTGAGATGTTTTTGAATAAGTTTTCTCCTTTTTGAAATAAAACACTCCTAGCTATCTCATGTTTGGGTGTACAGATAGCTGTATATGTGCATTGTAGCGAAGTGCTGTCTGGCTGGAGTTGGTTAATACTGAATAACACTCCATTTTTTTGTTCGTTTTGCCACGTAGGAGATTCAGTTTTAAGTCAGACATTAGAAAGTGGAAGGATACAGTAGGTTAGGCACACTTGATCTTTGCCTACGTCCTCCGTGTAGGATTAGTGTATTTAGTATATTGTATAGCTTTTTGTCCACATTACTGTGGTTTGTAGAACTGGTAACCTTTTCATCAAGAAAAATTTCTTGTTATTTGTGTTTTAAAAGCAACTGGAAATAGAGAAAGCATAAGGCTTTTTAACATGATACTTAAAGATCTAAGAATTCTCTATACTGTAGGCATTTTATTTCCTGCTTTCTAGAGAGTGTGCCAGTAACCACAGCATTTTCGTATATATGCTTAAATTTCCAGATATGGGAGGGAAGGTGAGAAGGAAGGGAGCAGCATAAGTTATAATACTAATTTATTCCTTTTTCTCTTCAGAAAGTGTTTTGAATCCCCTTTTGGTGCTGGAAAGAAAAATCACAATGACAGTTGTATTGAAATTGCTCCTGCTACATTGTGGAACGGATTGACAAAGCCAGGAAGGTTTTGTTTTTGTTTTGCCTTCCTTTTTTATCTTCCACAAATGGCAATTTGACTCTGGCATTCAGAATTGTCAGCAGGCTGTAAGATAAAGTAGCATGCCCAGCTTTGCTTGTTCTGTGAATTCAACTGCGAGGAAGCTTTTGACCTTCAGAGCGACAGCAGGAAGAGTTACTGTTTTGACACAAGATACTCGAAGAGTGTTGTACTGACGTCACTTGCTGCTTTAAGCATCGAGCACCTGCTTCTCTGCCTGCAAAACCTAGGTTATGTCTGAGTGTAATGAGCCGCTAGATCATTGTAAGCATGCAAAATATGATAGCAATGATCTTTCTGTCTCTAGAATAAAATAAGTTACTGAAAAAAATAGAAATCATGTGCTGAAAGATTAGAAAAGATTTGAAAAAAAAAAAGCTGAAGGGGAGAGAACATATGACATGGATGGAGTTATACTGTATAAAATTTTAGTTTTGTAGCCCCAGGTAAATGTCATCTATTGAACTCCGTAAGGGTGCTTCTGCAGGTCGTCTCTGCAGGTTGCTGTAGGGGGCAAGCTGGAGGAGAGGGTTTCCGCCAAGGATGTGACCGCAGTGAACCTCAGCTGCTCCCTTTCCTCTTTCTTTCTGTTCACTTTTTCCTCACACTCTTCCTGCCTGGCCTTGTGTGTCATGTGCTGCCTTGAGGCACCGATCACCACCACTGTTCCTCTGGCTAGAAAGCTCTGGGCAAGGTAGGGTACTGGCAGCCTGGTGCAGTTTCTGCCACAGGGCAAAACCAGAACTCTCCTCAGAATCAGGGAAGCAAGACTGACTGAAATGGAGGCTCGTCTGAGGGTGCAGTTTTGCAGTATATGTAGTCAGCTAAAGCCTGCTTCTGAAATGGAAGAGTCTGGCTTTTCCTTGTCCGGCGTGTTTGTTCCTGCTGCATCCTTTCTGCTGAATGCAGTAGCTGTGTGAATCAGTGCAGTCAGGTCAGCTTGCTGTTCAGAGGGAAGTGTGACCGTCTCCGTTTCCAGCCCTAATGTTACATTTTGGCTGGGTTGGAGTTCTGGTGCCTGTGCCTAAAAATAGGAGGGGGAAACACATCCTCGGACTGGGGAGATTGGGGCTGTCCCTTCTCGCTGAGGTGTGGTTTCACAGCTGCAAGTGGAGGTAGAGAACATGGGGGCTCTTGTTCAGGACTACATGTAAGCGGCTGAGGGGGGAGGGAAGAGAGAATTGAAGCAAAACTTGTGCTGTTTAAGTAACCGTTGAAGCTATTAATGATCTATTTAAACTGCACATCTCACATCTCGTAGAAAGCCAGTAATGCTGGATCACGTTGATGCTCTCAGGAGTGTCTTGTTTATCATCTGGGTTTCCATAGCTTTGGTATTTTGTGTTGGATTGTTGTTATATATTGGCTGCTGAACTGAAGTGCTCTTAATTACCAAATTTCTGGTCTTGTGTACATACAGACAAATGCGATCAAGTCACCCTTAATCTTCTCTTTGATTACACTAAACAAATCTAGCTCTAGGAGGCTTTTGCGATGAGGCGTGTTTCTCTAGTCACTTAGCTGTTTTCTCTAGTCCTCCAGTGATACTTGTGAATATCTTTTGAGTTATGGTTATCAGGACCTGCAAATACCATTTCAACAGTAGCTTCAGTAAAAGGCTGGCAAGAGTAGTCCTTGCTACTACTTAGTAACAATTTGGTTTTGTTTATATAAAAAATGTGCTTGCCATTTTGGGTACAGTAATGCGCTGGGCTCCTGTCCTGGTTTGTTGGTCATGACCCCAAGTCGTCCTCTGAGTAAGGTAGCCCTTGACTGTGTTAGATTTGCCAGGGTGCTTTGTTCCTGGAAGTGTATGGCTGGACTTTGGTTATACAAAGATTTATATCATTTGCCATGCTGAGATGCCAGGTAACCAGACTGCCCGGTATCGGTGGTCTGTGCTGCAAGATATTTATTGCTTGGCAAACATCTGCCTAATCTGTGTGCCTTTTCCCTAAGAACTTAGGGATTTCTGGAGGCCAGGTAAGTGGTTTCAGATAGGACTGGGATGAGAATGGCTGTTGAAGGGACTGACTAGATGCATACCTGTGTAGTGAGGGTTTCCTGTTTATAATTCTATTTGGAGCATGCTAAATCATTTTTCATCTGTTTGAGTGCTAGGTTGAATTTCTTAGCACAAATATTGAATGGTACTTAAATTTGCGTTGATATAATATATCTTCAAAGCATTAATTTATCTGCCCAGTGTTGTGACTTAATGTTGTGTGCATATGTGTCTATATGCATATTTATTTTACCAATATGCTTGTGTAGGTGCATTAAAAATTGTGTGGCAGGATCTATTTTTGACAACATTTAACAGCTTTTTTCAATTACTTTTTGGTTCCCTCCCTCATAGTCTTTTTTGTCTCTTCATTTACAAAGACAGCACACCCAGGCTTTCGTGTGCAGAAAGCTTTTTCTTTAATCGCTCCTGATTTTCAGTTTAGCTTGAAAACACGTTTTCATTCAAAGTGAAGAAGTTAAGCTGAAAGTCAAGAAAAGCTTATTTTCCTCTTCTATTATATGAATAAAAATAAGATGCCATTTCTGAGAACATGAAGTGTATCATGATGTGAGATGACAAGTCTAATTCAATAACTGCAATTACTATTTCCTTTGTTCACTAACATTTTAAATGTAAAACAAGATTTGGGAGGAAAAAATGCATTTAATGCAGCTAAGGCAGTTTGGATTCCAGCTTACTTAATGTTTCTTAAAATAAATGTTTTTGTATTTTTAATGCAGTTCTGTATCCAAGCTAACTATGGGTAGTCTACTGTCTCAGTATTTTTAAGTATAATGAAAATAAAAAGTAATTATTTGAATATATACTAAACATAATAAATGATTAAATACACTGTCTATATTGTCTGTTCCCAGTTAGTGATTGGGAGCAAGAAATCTAATGTGGAGAACGTACTTGGTTCTAAACAAGTATCAGCCACTGAAAACAAGCCTCTTTGTTTTCTTTAAAGTACGCTTTAAGTAAATGTTAGAGATTACAGTGAATTGAATCAGTCTCCTGTTCCATGACTTTAAATCATGATTCAAATTGTGATTAAAAACACAAGCACAAAACAGTCTAGTACATTTGGCGACAATCTTGGCTGAAGCCCTGAGGCACTATTATGTTGTAAATAGACATCCTTGACCTTGTTCCTTATTTTTGTTGGGTCCTGCTCCCTCTGTGCTGACGCTGTTGGTGTTTTATCCTTTTTTTCTGTTCTATCTACTGTTTTTCTCCACGTTTCCATGCCTGTTTTGCACAAACGCTTACCAGTCTACATTGGAGCCTCTTCTGAATGCTTTCTCTTGTCAAGTTGCTCAGTAGTAGCTAGTCATACTAGTCATACTTTTTTTTGCTCCCTTAAGATGCATATCATCCTGTTCCTATAAACTTCCAAAAAAGCAAGCAGCTTATCTTACTTTTCATACTTGTTTGGCATTGCAAATAATTAAGATGAAAGTGCAATGGAGTGGTGACTAGTGCAGTGCATTTATCTGATAAAGCGATGGAGAGAGTTTAGCTTTGAAAAGGTACTGGATGCTAGAAGAACAAAGACTCGCCACTTAAGTTGCTGTAGCATGTTTGTGCCATCTGTACTACTGATGCTAAGGTATAAATTTGGCTTCCTCTAGGAGATGTTATACTTACCATGTGGTGGAGACAGCTGCTGAGATAAAAGGGAACTTTTGAAACTGTATAGCAATCTATAATTATAATTATTATTGTTATTATTGTAGCTGCTGATGGGGTGGAAGTAGGGGGCATCCATATTTTGATCCAGCTTTGCTGTGTGATACAGAATTATTTCTACTTCTATAATTATGCTCTTCCTATGTAATGTTCTAAAGTAATTAAAAAATGTTAATTGGAAGTATTAAGTTAAAAATGAGTCAGAAAGATTGTCTTGTGGTTGGATACCACTCATCAGGTAATGTAATACAGGCAGTGGAAAGCCTTGGGATAAAGCTGACGTAATGTTAAAGTTTATTCTTTGTGTGTAATGGTCATCTTATCTGATGTGATTATGCTTCTGTAAGTGATCCAGAGTATAGTTGGTCTGCAATGGTTGGAAACTAATGAACCTAATTGAAATTGATGTGAACTCTGATTCTGAAAGTCAGACTGATTACAAATAGCTTTTTTCCTTTAAAAAGTGTTTAATTATCATAGTATTGGAAGTAATTGTTTTGCATCTATCAAAACATATGTAGTCATTTACATTTATCAGATGCAAGGTTACAGGTGGTTTTATTCTTGTAGTATAAAACATTTCCTTTTGTTTTTGTAAGCAGTGAATTAAAAAGGTTAGAAGTGCCAAGTACCTCAAAGAACAAAGGAAAACGTGTTACAAACTAAAACTTACTGCTGCAGTAGTAGACAGTGGTACTGGTATAATTGTGATGACTAAATTTTACTAGCATCTTTAAACCCTAAAGAAAAAACTATACAGCCTTTGCCATAAAAAAAAAAAAATAATGAAAAAATGGCAACTGGAGGAGACATCACTGGAGCTTCTTTTCTTTTAAAGGAATAAATTGTGATCTGAGTAAAAAACCTGTGAATGTCCTTCCAAGTGTGCAGACTGCATGGAAATCCGTGGGGGAGGTGCTGGCTAATGAGTGAAAAAGGATAGGGATGTGCACAAAAAGAAATTTAAGGTTAAGAGGGTAAGTTAGAGATGTCAGTGTTGAGTAACATTTTGAGATTGGTGAGAAGAAACCTTTGATACATAAGAAAAGCTGAATTTAATACATAAGGCAATATGCTTCAGCAGAGTAAATGATGGGGTTACATCATTTTGACTGCCGTTGGCACGTTTTTGAGTTTGAAGCCTGTGTTAGTTGGCAGGGCAGTTTAAAAAGAGATTGCCTTACAGACTTTAGTTACTGTGTTGTTTTTTTTAACAGGTATTCAGGACAGTCGATTCTCTCCCTGTCTTCCACTGCTGATGTATTCAACACAAGACAAAAGAATTTCAGATGAGACGCTTTTCCAGCAATCAGAAATGGATTTCATTCCTTTAAGGTAGAATAAAATTACCTGTTGTCATGACAGAACACAAAACTTTTTTCCTGTGTGGCCATAAATTGTCCTGCCTTTCATAATAAAATAATTACCGTTTCATGGTCACAGAAATAGGACAGATTTTTTTTTTTGGATGAACTTTTCATCCTAATGTACCTGAGGAAACTGAGGAACTTTAACCTCCCAGACATCTCTTGAACTTTCTGAGATTCTGAAATAAACTTTATCAAATAAAAACTTTATCACAAAAACTGAAATAAACTTTATCAAATTTTGGGGACAGAAATCAGATAGAACTTGTATTTACAGTAATAAATACATGCATACATATAAATGCATAATATGGTGCCCTCTCCCTGGCAGTGCTCAAGGCCAGGTTGGATGGGACTTTAAGCAACCTGATCTAGTGGGAAGTGTCCATGCCCATGGCAGAGAGGTTGGAACTGGATGGCCTTTAAGGTCCCTTCCAACTCAAGCCATTCTATGTGACTGACTCTGTATGACTGTATGCTTTGTGTGTACTAGAGTAACGTGTAAAGTATGAATACATTACTGCAATAACTATTTCTTTAAAGTCTTTGTCAAAGCCTTCGTATAAAAGTGTGACAAATGACTCCTATGCAAAGAAGGCAAGAAATCTTCTGCCCTTTATTAAAGAGGAAAAAAGAGTGTGCATATAAACATACATATTTAGTGTCATTGATGTTTGTTTCCTTGTACTTATTTGGTCTGTGACAGAAGACAGATTTATTTCCTAATAAATAACTGTGACTTCACTTCGTGGATCAGAACTTAATTCCACCAGAGGTGGTGATCTACTTGCAATTAGTAATATTAGGGTTTAATGATCATTTTTATATTAAAAACTGGCAAACAAAACACCTATTTTGTATCCTTTAAAGAAATGATATAAAGACACTGATTATTTTTGTATTTTATTGACATATATGTGTGTATATATATAAATGAAAATCACATATATAGTATAAATTTCCATGTTTTTAATAATAGGTAAGCAACTCCTCTATTTTCTTTGGACTTTGTCTATTTTACATTTATTTAACTAATAAGCATCCTGTTAGTAAAATACAAACAAGCAAAACCCTTCAGTCCCAAACTGATTAAAAATACTGACTTCCTAAGTAGAAACTAATATCATTTTCAAACCTTGCCTTTATAGGGCGGGAGGGCTCTTTGATGTTTTTTGGACTTTCTTTACATTTCTTTACATTTTGGCCTGTTAGGGGGTATATTTATGTGCATGTTGCTAAACCCCAGTTACTTCTTTGGATGAAGTCCTACTTTAGCCTCTTACACTAAAGCAGAAAATATGAATGTTGAAATAAAAAATGTCATCAGAAATGTACTTACTTTTTTCCTCTCTTATAGAGGAGTCCCTGATGTTTCTGGTGCTTCTGAGGAGCATTCGAAGCCTTTGCATATCCAAGAAGCTGCGTGGCTGACGGATGCTGGAACGCCCTCTGATGCACCCAGTGACTGCTTTACTTCGTCCCAGCATCCTCTTCCATTCAGACATACAGAACCTTGTGATGCCAGTTTTAGTGGTTATTTGTCTCGGCAAACCTCTTGTTTTTCTGGACAACTACTTTCGAACAAGGCAGCAAATGAAGACTGTAAAAATGCTACTAATGAAAAGGCATTGATTCCCCAAACGGGTGACAGTTTAACAAGCTCTACTTCAAAGGTGACGCTAATCCAGGCAAGTGGAATGGACCAAATGGAAGTTTCTCTTGCAAAGCGGACCTATAGTGCTTCTGTAAAAGGTGAACATTTCTCTTGTGACAACAGTGTGCCAGCTCCTGTTTTTGAGCTTACAGAGAAAGAAGAAAGGTTATTGAGGCATGATGATTTCTCTTCAGAAAATTCCTCTTGTAAAACAGCACTGACTAAGAATTCAGAAAAAAGTAAAAGAGAGATGCAGATGGAAAAGGTAAAAACTGAGACTGAGTCAGAAGGGTGCCTGAGACATCTAGAGAAGCTGGAAAAAGAAAAGGTTCCTGAGCTTGATTTCTCTAATATGTTATCTGATGACTTGAGGAAGACCAGTTGTAAAAATTCAGATGTACAAGATGTGTTTTCTGCAAAGACTTCTGAAATAGCCAGAGTGTCTGAAGAGGATGGAGTGGATTTGAATGACTTTGGAAGCATGAAATCTGTGGCTGTTACTAATGAACTCGAGGGAGCTTTCCTAGATCATCAGCAGAAACAAGTATCTCCTGCAGTGAGATTTGAGGAAGAGGAGCTTATCCCTATTGTGACAAGCACCAGTGATTGTACACCTAAACAGCTAGCCATGACCAGCATGGAAGCTTTTTCTTCAAGCAGTGAGAATGCACTAGTGGAAGTAGAATCTGGAATGCGCAGGGGTGAACTAACTATTTCAGATTTTACCGTAGAAAGGGGACATAAAGTTACAGACATTTCCCCTTCATTTAATTTCCTCATAGGTGATGGCTCATTCTTCGGACACTTTGCTCATCCAAGCTATCAGTCTACTCCAGGGATACTTGTAAACAAAAATGTAGAGGCAGAACCCAATGCCCATGTGATCCAATCAGATATTCAGGCCTCTCCTTCATGCTTAAATGATGAAAATGCTGGGAACTCATCTACCAGTACACCTACATCTGTTGAGAAGCTACATTCTCTCCAATGTGCTCAGAAAGAAAATAACAAATGCTTTGAGTCCTTAAAACTGAAATATCCTCACACTGGAAGAATTCAGTCACTCCCATCACTTAGTTTCATGGAGAAGGTGGGGACTTGGAATATGAGCCAGCCAGAGAAAATACCTGATGAACTGGCTTCGTGTGACCCGATTGGAATTTCTCCTAGAAAGAAAGCCTACAGCGCAATTGCTAGTTCTTCAAACAATATTTTGTCAATACAGAATAGCAGTAGACACCCTAAAGATTATGTTGCTGTTTCTTCTGGAGAGACACACTCCCTGGAAAGTTTGCATTTTCGTAATAAAAACTTACAGCGTGTCCACCCTCTTACTAGATCGCAGTCTGACAACTCAGTAAATATTGCTGGTAGGAACACCTCCCTGACTGAAGTTGTTCAGCCAGCAAGCTCAACAGAGGGAATGCAGCCTTCAGAAGAAAAAAGTAATGGTTTAGGAGTGTCTGAAAATAGATCAGGAGGCTCCATGATACACAAGTTTACAACTGAGATGGTTTCTGGACCTACTGATAAAGATGCTGAAAGTAACAGTAAAGGACCAAGTTCAGACCCAAATATTTTCATTTCCAGCGAAAGAGTTGCTCACCTCCCTAGAGAAGATGGAAACTCACCAGCTGATGACCAGAAGAATTGTGGTGATCTTGAAAATCAAAAGCTGCCTCATAACCTAGATACTTCTACTGGTCATGTCAGCATGGACAATTTTGGTGATATTTCCCCAGGCAGTTTGAATCTTCCTGCTAGTTCTGGGGAAAGTAGCTGGGGGGGCTTGCACTCCACAGGGTGCTCTTCAGTGGTTTCCAGGCGCTTCTTCACCAGTTGGATGACAGAGGATGATAACTTCATCCCGTTTGGAGCAGCTTCTTTGGAAACTCCAGAAAAAGAAGAGCTTAATATTGAAGAAAGGATCCCAGTAAGTTAATTTCTCAGAAAAATTTATAGCTCTTCTTTACCTTTGGTTATAAAGAGATGCGAGTACGCTCAGCTGCAAGTAGACACTTAGAGCAAGTAGGACAGAAGTGCAGAAGGTATCACAGGGTTGGTTGTCTGAGTTGAGAGGCTGTCATGCTTATATAGCTAGTTTCTGATGTCCAGGCACGTTGGAGACTTGTCATGCAGTTCATCTTCTAGAAATACTGTATGATATGTTTTGTGTACTCCTAATAAATCTTAAAGGACCCTTTATTTTTTCTAACTAATTTTAAACTGTGGTGTCAGAGTTGTCCCATTCTTTTTCCCCACTGTTCTTTTAGGAGGTTCTGGTAGGGTCTCCATCACTAATGAAAAGGTTTTATAGTAGTCTGTTCTACTGGTGAATTTGATCCATGATACTAGTTCAGTTTATCTTAAATGCAGAGGTGGATGAAATAGCTTTCAGGTAATATTTAACATGGGAGAAGTAATGGTTGGGTATCGGGAAGATTTCCCCCCCCCCCAGGTGTAGGTGATAGTGTGGTAGTAACAGAATGCAGGAGGAATGTAAAGATCGGTGGCTAATGGTGGTGGAACATAAAGGGCACAAGAAAAAGAACAGGGCATAGCATTAGTGATAAGTGAAATCCGTTTGATATGAAGACTTGTAAATAAGTTGCTTACAGCCCTTTTAGCAGATCATTGATAAGCCATTTCTGATCTTCTAGCGTCTTTCAAATGATCAGGATATAATTATCCAAACATGAGGCTGAGACTCAACAGCTGACTAAGGAAATGCTAGGCTGCAGTGGAGAGAGCTGAACTTCACACACCCACGGATCTGCAATAATAGCAAAACCAACACAGAACTCCTTGGCAAATCAAATTGCTTTTTTTCTATAAATACTCTTCTTGCTTGTTCACTTTGTTCCAGTATCTAAGCCATAAATTCCTGATTGATTGATATTGCTTATGAAGGATGTTTGAAGCCTATACACACTTTTTTCTCCATCTATCTCATTTGGCTAATGCAGATTTCCTTTCTCCCTTCCCCATTTTAGCATTGTTGGTGAGAGTGGAGGGCAGATTGTGGCAGCCATGTTAACTATACTAATAGCTGTTGAGTGTTAGAGAAAATTAAATGCAGATTTATGTTAATGATAAACTTGTAATTATCTTCTGAGTAAGTGGCTGTTCCTCTCGCAAGATGACTCCTGTAATCATTAGGTCTTTGGAACTGTGTTTTAGAAGCAATTCTCTGAGCTGTCTCTGAAAATACATGTTGAAACAAATATAAATGTTGTAGGGAGGATATTTTAAATGAAATTCATGAGATGTAAAGGTTGTCTGTTACCTCCGTTTTTTTTTTTTAAAAAAAATTAATATAATGAGGCATATTCCCTAACCCTGGTTCTGAGGAATTCTGTTCTCATAAATCACTGACAAGGTACGGGGATTTAGGTCACATATACAGCTATTAATATGTAGGTTTATAATAGAATCAAAGGAAATAGAGTTGGCTAAGTTCTATAAGTTTGTTTATTTCATATTGTTGGCTAGTTTAGGAAGTAGGATAGATAAATTGAAATTAACTTCCCCTTAGAAGTGGCGAAATCAAAGTAATTTTTTTTAGCTGTATACAATATCTATAAACTTTGATACTCTGGTGAAAGGGAAGAAATTACTTTCTCAGGAGATCCTAGGTGGCTTTTGATAGGCTCTTACTTCTTAGAGACTACTCCAGCTTTCAGAATACGTTAATACAGAGGATGATGCTGTGTGTGTCTGAACTGACAATCTCTAGGTGTTGCACAGAGAGTTGGTTTCACCTTCGTTATGTTTTTCTCTACGTATATCACAGATTTTTAGGTTTTGAGTAGGATTTTAGTTTGGCTTCTGTAAACTAACTGCTTTGTTTAATGTTAATGAAGAAGTTTTACCTGGATAGCAATTTTTTGTTCTATACATCATACAAATACATATACATATGCATGGAGGGTCAGACAGCACATCAGGAAAAACTTCTTTATTGTGAGGGTGGTCAGACACTGGCACAGGCTTCCTAGCAAGGTGGTTGGTGCCCTGTGCCTGTCAGTGTTCAAGAGGCGTTTGGATAATGTCCTCAGTAATATGCTTTAACTTTTGGTTAGCCCTGAAGTGGTCAGGCAGTCGGACTCGGTGATTGTGGGTCTCTTCCCACTGGAACTATTCTGCTCTAAGATGATGGGGGAAAACGTGCTACTTCAGAATCCGTTAATGTTCTGTGGGAGTGCTATGTGTGTTCCTTATTTCTTCTTTTGTCAGATATACCTTCGCAACCTTGGCATTGATCAGTCACCTGGAACTATACTGACTCCTTTTGTACCCCGAGGACCAATCAGGGAAGTTGAATTTTCCCCTTCAGAGCTCAGAACACTGAAAGACTCCACTGACACACTGACAAGGACCACTGAGCAGCCACAAGGTATGGAGAAGGGGAAGGCCTTGTGATGTGCAAACCTTGGAGACCGCAGAACTTCAGATGTGCCTGTGAGGTTGTTTTTGGCTTGGCAGTGTCAAGTACGTTTCTTCTACTGTGATGCTCTCTTTGATTCATGTGATTCAATCTTCTACAAGCTCAGATGTGAGATACTTGGCATGGGAAAAATAAGCATTAAAAGCTTTGGAAGTGTGCCTTTTCACTAAGAAACTCTGGCCATGTGGCATCTTCTAGCCAGTGTGGTGGCAGTGTATCTTTCTTTTTCTCTTCTCATAAGATTTCTTATGAAGCAAATGCTTTGTTGAATGCTTTAACCTTTGCTGAAGGTTAAAGAAGTGTTACCAGACTTTTTCTTCCTGTGAGAGTAGTAAGTCTTGGTTTCTTTTTCTTCCTGTGACTTCCTTGGCTTGTTCAGTGTGACAAAAAGTCATGCACACTTTAAAATGAACCTGATCACTTCATGAATCAGTCCGTCTCAACATAAAAGGTATATCAATACAGCCTTAACAAGTGTTGACTCATTTCTATATGAAGCACAGTGTGCTCAGGTAGGGTTAAGATGTCTTTCAGTGGCATGCCTGTGTAGTATGTCATTTAAATGTTAAAACGTGCATTGCAACTACTTAATGTGTATTTCCTTAGCATATTCTGTTTTGGCATTTGTATCTTGTACTCAATGGGGAAGAGCAGATTTGCAGCCTCTTCACAAGTACCTGTCTAACCCTTTGAATATCTGAGACTTTTTTCAAATATCTTGCGCTGACCTGTCTTTCTGACCAGAAGTGATTAAATGAATCTTTCTTAAGCCTGTTGAGCTTGCTTATTTTCTCTTATGTTTTCCTTCTGTAAGCATTATGGGAGACTTGGCAACTGAAACAACTTGGCAATAGGTACAGGGGCAGAGCTGTCTGGACTGCTTAGTGTACTTGAAAATATCAGCAATTGGGGCATGAAACAAAATTGTGTTTGAGACAAACAAAATAGCTGTTGGCTGGCATTCTTGGGAGCTGGCTTTTCACTGTTGTAAGTACCTGCCACCATGGATTTAAGAACACCGTTTGTACTTAAGTTCATTTCTGTAAAGCAATTAGATGTTATATATGCAAATGCTAGATGTGCATCTTGTCTGCTTTTGAACTTTTCTAACCAGTAGTGGGAAACAAGCTTGTTTGTAGTATGTAGTATTTTGGAAATACTGTCCCACAGCACTCTTTTTTTTTTCTTGCAGGGATACTTTTATAATCTAAGTGTTCGTTTGGATGTAGAGGCACCACTATTTTCCTTATCTAAGAACATTTATTTAAAACGTACAGTAACCATTTATTTAAAAGCAAGTTCTGTAAGTCAAGTTCTGTAGTTTCGTTGATATTTATCCAAAATGGTCTAGCAGATTTCTTCTGGTAGACAATTTCCATGGAAGTGTTAGTCCAAGTCTCATTCTAACAACTGTTTCCTGAAAGTTTTCCAATATTTGTATTTCTTCCCTTCCTCTACAAGAAGGGAAGAATTAGTCCCTCTAGTATAAGAAAAAGTAATCTTTACTGATGTGGCTGTTTCCTAGAGCACCAAACTTAAAGAATTTTCTGTTTCTTTGCAGGTGAATTGCTGGCAGCAGATGATGTTACGCAAGCAAGTTTCAACTCTGGCACTTCCACTGTCAGTTTTTCTATACCAATGAATTCGGAAGTTGGCTCGGGTATTCTGTCACCTAGTGAACTCTCTCCCCACTTCTCAAGATCTTTTGGAGACAAACCCATGAGTCAGTGCAGTATGTCATGCCACCAAGTGGAGATAACTGCTTTGACTTCCACAGAACAGGAGGCAGAATGTTCAGCTATCTCCAAACTAGCTGAACCAAACCAGCACCTGCAGACTGTTTCACCTGACTGCCATTCTGACAGAGAGAGTCCCATGCTTGTTGCAAAACATGTTCAGTCTCTGCTAGCTGAAAATGAGTTGAAAGATGTGAGTAGCGGCTCACAGAGATGGACTGTCAGTTCTTTGTCTGGAGTTAAAAATGAAATGGAAGTTGAGAGAGGATCACAAACTTTGAGTGTAGGTAGTGAGAGAAATAAGGGTCAAGAAAGCGATTCTCTGATTGGATCTGGTGCATTGCAAGAAATACGTAAGCTTTTGGCAGAGGCAGAGGATATAGCTGGCAGCTGGCGTGACCCTGTCTTTTCCACTGCCTCTTGTAGAGAAACTGGTGAGTCTTCCCCAGTGCCAATTAAAAAGGAGGATGGCCCCAAAGATTCGGGATTGGTGAAAGACAGCGTCCCTCAGTTTCAGAAGATATTGCCATGGGATGAGACAATGACCCAAAGTAGTATGCAGGAAGAGAGGTCAGTAATAAAGCCTCTGGATTCTCACAAAAGCAATTTAAGATGGGAAAGTTCTTCTGACGTCAATTTGCATAGCAGTGAAGAGGTGATGAAGGAGATGACCAAAGAGTTTAGGACAGGAAAGTCTATAGGAAGGTCTGAGCCAGAAGGCTGTAGCAGTGTAACTACAGACAGAAATCAGCCTGGTTTTGTGGCTGTTGCACAAAGCAACGTAAGTAGTGAACCCAGCACTGGGAGAACTTCAGAGCTGGGGAATCCTTCATCGTCAGAGCCTCTAGACAGTGTCACCAATGTCCCAGGAAGCTTCCAGACCATGTTGTCTAAAGCGAGTGTAGCTGTAAGCAAGGCAGGAGGTATGCAAGAGAGCGATGGCAGTAGCAGTGGAGATTCACTAGCTGCCCGCGTCAAAAACCTTCTGGGGAATCCTCCTTCAGAGCCTCTAGGCAGCATCCCTGATGTCCCAGGAGGCTTCCAGAGCATGTTGTCAAACGCAGGTGTAGCTGGGAGCAAGGCAGGAGGCATGCAAGAGAGCGACGGCAGCAGCAGTGGAGATTCACTGGCTGCCCGCGTCAAAAGCCTTCTGAGAAATGGATCACCTGTAATACACGCAACACAAATTCCGGATAGTGCAGATGAAGAGGAGAGGAAAGCACGAGGTAATAAAATAGTTGTGTTTTAGCAAGTGTTTTGTCAGAATGACAAACCTTTGATTTAGGTGTATGTTTAAGGGATTGCTTTGAAATGCTTTTGAAATGAAGTGGTATGGGCACAGGAGGACCTCTGAGGTTGTCTGAGTCTGTTCCACTGGTTTTAAAGGTGTTTGTACCACATTATGCTGTGGATGATAAGCTTTAATGGGACAAGGCTTAATGATCAATGTCTTAGTCTTCTTATGTAGGATGATGGAATAGTACTGTACCAGTTTGAATACTTTCTTTTGCCTAACGTTGATATTGTGGTTTTGTCCACACAGCTATCAGAAATGTGCTAGGTTAAGTAATTGGGAAGGGATTGTGTAAAAGAGAGTTGAGTTGAGCCTGAGGCTGTAAAGCTGACAGAACCAGGCAGTGAGTCCTGGATCCATCTTTCAGAAGAAATGCTCAAAAAATCCACTTTAAATCATGTTCCTGGTCAGTCTGTCCAAGAGTGTGTTTTGTATATTCAAAGCACTATATTTGATACTGGTCTTTGTTTCCTTTGTCATGGTAGTTAGAAATGCATAGTATAATTTTGATTTTAAATTATAAAACTGTTGCTATATATGACATGAGAAAAAGAAAAGCGATCTGCTTTCTGTTTTATGTTCTTTGTGTGTAGCATGGGTGAGGCTAAAGCTGGCCAGCCGATCTCGGGAATCTGTGTCAGACTTGAATGAGGAGGACCGACAAAGAATAGAGGAGATAAAAGCGGAGCTGCTTCTGAGTGCCAAGAAATCTGGACTAGCCAAGGTACAAAAGAGACAAACCAGCTGCTCTGGAGAAGACTTTTTAAGTGGGGGATAAATGCTACTGTCTTCCCTTTCAGCTTACAATGATGCGTTATATTTCTATGACATTTTCAAAGATTAGTGGATAGGCAGGGAGAGGGATACAAACAAATGAGAGCTCTGTTTAGTGGATAAACTTGTTTCTTCTTTGGGCCTGGCTTAGTCAGTTCCTGTCTGTGTTTTAGGACCAGCCATAGCACACCCTATTTTTAATTTTTTCTTTATTTTTTCTTTTTTCCCAGCCATACTTAGATATCTTGGTGGTGGGGTGGTAGTAGTACAGTACTGTGAAGATGCTCTGAAGGAAGGTATGAAGCAGAGACGTGGTCAGCCATGATGTGATGGGAGAAATGCACATAGCTCATGATTCCAGTAGGCTTAATGAGTTCTACTTTTCACAAAAAGCTTACACGTGTTGATAGTGGCTTGTAAACTCCTCCTTCTGTGGAGGAAGGATATTGTACAAGATAACATTATCTGACATCCAGTCTTCGTATGTCATGCATTTTAGTGGTTGTCCGTGTGTCCCAAGGTGGGGCACTATTCTTAGAGGGTATTTTGAACAAAAGAATAGACTGGAAAAATGTGGAGGTATTGGTATAGGATGAGTAGAGGATGGATGATGTATTCATGCGGTGCAGGACAGAGAACCCTCAGTTTGTGGAAGAGAGACTGGATAATTAGGCAGAACTGAAGATTGGTGCAGTTTCTGAGGAGAATGTAGAAACTTTGCATTTGAAAATGCAGTCATAACCTGTCCTTAATCTGGTGTTCCAGACAATTGCAGAACCACAGAATGGTTGGGCTGGCAGGGACCTCAAACCCCCCCCCGGTGCCACCCCTGCCATGGGCAGGGACATCTCCACCAGCCCAGGCTGCCCACAGCCCCATCCAGCCTGGCCTTGAGCGCTGCCAGAGATGGGACAAGTATCCTTAGCTTTAGTAATATCTTCTGTTTTTTTCTGTAGACTGACTGCATCTCACGAAAAGCAGTAGTTTGGGGCTGGGGGGGTAGAGGGGGTCAGGGAGGGGAAGGTGTGTTTCAGGTATAGCCTATGTGTGTGTTTATAGTCTCTTGGGCAAGAGCAGTGTTGGTAATACAGACGTCAGCTTCAAAAAAGCATCAGACCAAACTTCAGTTGTTCAGGTATTGATGTAATCTTTGACCCTGGGGAAAAAAAAAAAAATCAATTTAACAGTTTTATGTATTTTTGGAATTTCAGACAAGAGGCTCTTCCCACTTTAAAATAAAAATTAAAAAAAAAAAAAAGAAAAAAACCACAAATACGTCTTTGCTTCAATCTGCTTATCAAAAACTAGAGGCTCTGGAGCTATTTTCTTGAGCTTTTAATTCTTGCTGTATCACAGCTTTGTCCCCTAACACTAACTTGTTACAGTTTAGAACCAAATAGTTCTACCTTTATGCGACTTAGTGTTGGCTATGAATTGTCTTATTCCGATTTGGAATAAGAAAAAATTAATCATTCTTTTGCAAACTGAGACTCCAAGAAATTGCTTTGGTTCAACCGTACTACTTTCTGCTTTGATCTTGTTAGTGTTTTTATTCTACAATAGCTTTAATCTGAAATCAAAAGTAGTTTTGAATTTGCAGAACTGAGGTAGCTGTTTTTTCTTTTCTTCTTTTTGGTATATTTGAGATAAATGTATCTTTCCCTCCAAGGAAAACAATGTCACTGAAAAATAGACAGTTTTATTTTCAACAACTTAAATGAAAAAAATGCATCCAGTTTTATTGCTGACAAAATAATCTACTATAAATTTAATGGAAACCATTCTGTAAAATACCTTCTGAATTTACAGAGTGAAGCTGGCAATGCGTTGACTCAAAAAGAACAGAACAAAGATTATAAAAAGATATTTTCCTTCTCCTAAACTTTAAAGACTGTGAATGGCAAACTGTTCCTAGCACTCATGCAAACAATTCTTTCATCAGATTGTCATCTTTATTTAATGCTTCTGATGCAGGCTTATGATGGATGTTCTTTTTAGAGAGTTTAGACTCTACCTCTTGTTTTTTATAGGTGAAAACTCAAGAAATGTAAAGTACCACCATGGTATTTTATTGTTTCTAGCAGGAAACACGTGAAGCTTGTCTATAAAAAAGAAAATGCAAGGAAAGAGCAGGACAGCTTGGGAGAGTTCTTCTAACTCATGGGATCTTCTAAACATTGTTCTGTCTTACTTTTGGGATAGTTGAGTGTCTGTTCAGTAGCTGTTTGTTGCTTGTGATTATGTTAAATAACTGACACTCTAAAAAAGAAAAAGCTTAATGATTTCTCAAGTTCTAGTTGAACAGAGTGTTTTAAAGAGGTGATTGGGACATACAGATATGAATAGGCTCCAAACAGGTACTGAAGTGCTCAGCTGAATACTGTCTCCGAAAAGGAGCATTCTGTATGAAAATGACATTTAATTTTGAAGATGCATTTGTAATAGCAAGCGATGCTCATGACTGTAACTCAGAATCTGAATTATTTTCTTTGCTTTCTCTTCTGTAAAACTGACAAACCCTGTGCTGTGCATCTGTTTTCTGTACACTTAATTTGTGGAGTCTTCCTGTTGATTTTGTAGCTCTTCCATTATACACAAGGTGAGAAATACTCTACTCATGTGGTTATGCTTTTATAATAAACACTAAAGCTTAGCAGGGATGTTTAGGAATAGATGGCAAACATGGAACTTTTGACGTACAATGTATTTCTTAAATTTCACGCCGACTCCATTTCATGTCAACTCTTCCTTAGGGTCTTAACTCCCTGTTCAAGGAAAGGGAAAGTGCAGTGCATTGGGCTTCTTCAGGAGAGTAGCACAGGAGCCAAAGTCTGTGGACTTATTAACTGCAAATGTTAGGTGAAGAGGCCTAAGAAATGTTAAATTTTAGATTGCCCGGAGATAGGTCTTGCGGCACTTAGGATAAGCTGATGGCACTCTCCTGTAAGCTTACCTTTTCAATGTTGTTTGTGACGAAGGGAGGCAGAGTTGCCAAAACATGCCTGTGGAGAGGTTACTGTTAGATGAATAATTTCTGTATCTGCAGCCAGATGGGAAAATCCAAAGACTGATAGGCAGCGTTCTGTTCCAGGAGTATTGTCTTTCCAATTTAACCTTCTTCCTGAGCCTTTTGTGTATATGCATTTGTTTTTGGCCCCGAGTTTGGACCGAGGGTTTTTGAGGTGCTGTTGGATGTAACTGAAACTTCAACATACTAAACCTATGGTTTTTCCCTCTAAATTAAGGATTTTATTACTCCACCTGTATTCATATGGCTGCCAAGTAGCTATCCCTTGATTTACCCAGGAGTATTCTCCCTTTGTGTACTGTATTCTTCCACTACATGTGTTTTTCCACTCCTTGTTCTTACGTGCTTTTTCAGGAAGTTCACTGAGTTGTAGCTATAAATTTGTACTGCGTTCTCTTGTGGATCATATGCCATACAGATCTTTTTTGGAAAGATGACACATAACGAGCACAATAAAACATGTGAAAGCCTTGAGAAGATGAGTTTATAGCAACTTCTCTGCTTGCTTTCAGTAGTAGGAGTTGCTGTGTTCAGGCAGCTGAACCAGTACATGATTTAGGGAAGAGATTGTCTGAGGAGCACCCCAGCACAGAACTGCCCTGTGTACTTGCACACTTCTGCAGTCCCTTATTGTCCCTCCCAGCTACAGGAAATACAGAGACTGAAGTAAGCTAACGTACATCCTTAGAATAGATAAGGCCACAGAAAAGTACTGGTTTGGAAGAATAATCCTAGCCTTGCTGCTGCAGTTTACTACTATGACATCTTGGATGTCAAAGGGAAGAAAAATCTGTTGCAGAATGTCTTTAACTTCTGATTTATACCAAAAATGTTTCTGATTGACTGTTCTTTATTTCCAACCTCCTTAATGCTAGCTACTGAGTGTGTGATCATCCAGGGACCTGTGTGGTACTTTATTAATGAAATATATTCTTCAGTTTCTGCAGTTGTTCCAATCAATAGGGAAAAAAATACTGCATGTGTTTTTTTGTTTTTTTAATTAAAATAACCTCATCTGGACCATCTCCTTGGCAGTACACTTATCGCAGACTTGCTGGCTGCACCGCAGTGAAAATACTGTAAATTTGAATGACACTAAAATTAAGAAAGCACAGATACTGATAAATTAATAGAATGATGTCCACACTTAAGAAATTCTCGTTAAAGAAGTCTGGTAGCCGATAGTTTCAGAGGCACTAATGCACTCTTATGATTTTGATGTGAATTTTGGATGCTGATGACACTGTCTTGTCTTGCTGTTTGCAGTGTTTGCTAACCACGATACTGCCCTTGATGCTAAACTGACCTGTCAAAAAGAGATGGGCTGAAATAATGTGAAAGGGAGTTGCTTTCTAGCAAGCTGAGAGAAATGTGGTTAGGTATTTTGTGTCAGGAGGGGGCATGAGTGTGTGATACCTGGTTTAGTTCATATATGTTTAAGTGAGGGCAGTCTGTTGCAGTTTTTTTATCGACGTTGACAGTAATAAATAACTGTGAATGGTAACTTTAAGCTTTGCCCAGTTATACTTGCGAGAGTTTCTCTTTGTGCTCTTAGACGAACAGGTTTTCTGTGCGCAACTGGGAGCGTGATCTTTAATCTTGAGGTATTTGCATTTCTTTTCTTCCAAACTGCCGCCTTATGCCGGTCAGGTAAGTTGCTGCAAAGATCAGCTGTCAGCGTTTTGGAGCTTCTGCTGTAATGAGAAAAGCCTTAGAAACAAAGGTCCTGTCCATCCCTACCTCCTGATTGCTCCACGTGGAGAGGAAGGTGCAGAAAGTCAGGAAAGGGGAGCAGTGAGCCAGCCACAGAGAGAGGATCACATCTTATTTGTCAGGCTTGTTGATCTCTGTAAGTCCCTGCAGATGATGAATGTTCCTTGTTAGTGTCTGTTCTTTGTAATGAGAGGTGAAAGTATATTCAAACTTCATTGGTGTGTTTTGACACATTTATTTCTGCATTGTTTGGCAAGTACCTAGAGCTATTTGCTGAACCCTTCATACCTTCTGTCTAAATGATACATTTAATGCTTTCTCTGCAGAAGATGTGGAGAAATCAGGTTTCATTTTGAGATGCCAGAAGGTGGCACAGGTTCCTTAGAGAGCAGGGGCTGTAACCAAGGAGCACACCCTGGGAATTTTCCCATTAACTGCAGTGTCAGTAATCTGCCTCATTAACAGGTAGCTGAAAGGCAACATCATCCAATGAGAATGTGGGTTTTTTTTTTGGCTGATTCTGCTGAGGCACTGTAGCCTGCGTTGCTTTAATTTTATTTACTTGCTACAATGAATTGCTGTTGTTTGTTGGTGTTGGGGCTGTTTTGATGGTGGCAATGGGTCTTGTGGTACAGGAGAATATGAAGCAATGAGGATTGGAGAGTAGGCAGCAGTTAGGAAGAAAACCAGGAGGAAACTTAGAACAAAAGTAAGTTACTAGTTTCAGTTTCCTAGACGACCATAAACAGGTAATTTAAGAGAATGAATTTTATACTGTTCTGTAAAATACGTGCCAGAGACGCCTGAATAGGAGTAGTCAAACAGTAGAGTCCTAAATATAGTGGCTCTGATGCTGGAGTGTGAAATGGATGTGAGGCAATTTTCATGGTCAGACAAAGATGTAAATGTAATTTAGCCCAAGGTTTGTGAGCAAGGACAACTGACAGCGGACATCTTTGGTTTTGGCTGGATTAGTGTCTTATCAGTTGCTAGGATTTCCTTCTGCTCTTTGCAGTATCCAACAATTTCACCAGCTTTCCAAAAGAAAAAAAAAGTATTTGTGGCAAATGTGTATGTTTTGATGGGAGAATGAAAATGATCTGCACCTGAAAATTGGCAAGTTTTTACCAGTTATCATTTGCCTTAAAGAGCAAATCAAATGTCTGATTGTTTTCAGTCATATTTTAATCATTGTCAGCAGTGGGTAGTGACCATAAAAATAGAAGGATTTATTGCAGTTCTTTTCTGAGAGGGATGTTGGCATGCTTATTTTAGAGGAAAAGAGAAATATCAATTATGGAAAATGAAAGCTTTTCTAATGAGATATTTTCTCAAGCTTTTTAAAGAGCAGCTTTCCTTTTCTTTCCTCTTCTTGCCATGTAACTGAGTTCCTTTCACTTAGTTCTACTTCGCGAGTGCTGGAGTCGAACAACTCAAGTGCAAGAGAAAACCTTTTTATATAAAAGTTCTATTTTATTTTGTGATAGTTATGGCATAGCAAAATGTCAGGTACAGGAGTATCCCTGTAACCTTAAAATGTCACAATGTAGTTCTTTGATTGCATGGAGTTTGTTTGGACTCTGCTCTAAACAAGAGTATTTTTAGTGTCTGCTAACTGATTTCTTGGAGATTGCCAGCGTTTAACATCACGTACTTGGTTGAGGTTTGAGTACTTGTAATTGGAAGTAAACGTGAGAGTCTGCATTGTTTTGTTTTTACATGGAGCTGTGAAGGGATGCCTTTCATCAGGAAATTAAAGATTGCATGTAGTTAGTTATTTTTGTATATAAAATCTCCATCCTTGGAGATTTACAAAATTTGACAAGACGAGTTCTTCAGCAACCTGTTCCAATGCTGAAGTTAGTTCTGCTTTGAGCGGGAGAACAGACTAGAGACCTCCAGTGGTCTCTTCTTCCTTTCTGTGATTGTGTACCTAACTGGTTGTCTTCTTAATTAATGAAATTATTATTGAAATCACAAAGCTGTAGCAGTGTGTGTGTGTGAGTTTCTCTAAATCACTTTGAACTTAGAGAACAAATGTGGATTCAAAGGGTAGTCATTATTCCTAGGACATTAAGAACTTGGTTTAAGTTAAGTGTCCAACTGCGTAGGAAGCAAGCTCATACATAGCCTCAAAACTTTCTGCTTTTCTGTAACAAATGTTGGAGGTGACATCTATAATACAGCTTTGTAGTTTGCAAAACTAAAAGGTACTGGCTCTGTTAGGCTAATTAAGTTGTAAATACTTCTCAACATCACTCACTGGTAAACAAGAATAAAACTTAGCTAACTTGTTTGCAATTAAAAAACAAACAAACAAATTTTTAATTAGTTGTATAAACAGGTGAATTCCAGAGAATGTGTGTGCTCATTTGTAATTACAGACTCTTGATTACTGATAACACTACTCTTAGAATTCTGAAATCCTGATTTTGGAGAGGACAGAAAGTTGTCCACATAACCTGTATCAATTCTGTATTTTTCAGGGTCCACGGAGCTGCAGTTTGGAAGCTGCTTCTGAGTATAGCTGTAATCAGGAACAGGACATAGAGCATTTCAAAGCTTCAAGTGACAAAAGATTTCATGCTGACAGCCAAACACAAGCCTCCAGGACTAAGGAGCTTTTAGACTCAAGCTTACAAGTCGTGCCTTTATATAGAGCTGATCCTTCTGATTATTGCCTACTGAAGGATTCACAGTTTAAATCTTTGAGTACTGTTCAAACGCCTATCTGCAACCAACATCATACGGTTGCAGCTAGTCATTCTGATGGCACTGTTGGACTTCATTCACCGTTGCAGAAGGAATGGGACGTGTGTGCGATGAGGTGTGCAGCTGCTTCTGATGTACAAGCAGAAGTAGTCTATCTACCAGCTCAGAAGAAGCTGTCTTTTCCAAAGTGTTCTGAAGAAATGTCTAAGCAAATTACGTCTATCACCTTTTCATCCCGAAAACGTTTTCAGTCACCATTGACTTCCATGGTACTCAGTGGCAGTCTTAGTGGAGATCATCTTGATGGGATAATGCCTTTGGAGGTCAATTCTGCTAGCACTGAGGAACGGAGCCATAGCAAACAATATTGGGAAAGATCTAAGACTTGTCCTCCTTCAGGTCCAGTTCTTGCTGGCTCATGGTCTAATGAGATTGCATTTACTGCTGACAGAGACAGGTTTCATCATGTCTCTGGTGACAGTATCAGAGCTGGAGCTTATCAAGAAACAGACTGTTTGTCAGATCAGGATTCTGTAAGCATCCATGCTGATGAGAGGCAGACCCTTAGTGCAAAAACTCTTGACGTTCTGTCTCAAGATGTGACTGAATTGGGCATGCATAGTGCCAGACTCCTGGGGCTAGACTCTGATGCAATATGCAGTCAAGATACAAATGGGCTTCATGAACCCCATTCTATAAACTCTTATCAGCATGAGAAAAGCAGCCCACCTGGCCACATCCAGTTGCGTGAGAGTTTAGAAGGTTCTGGTCCAGCCATGCAAACTGATTTGCTGAAGGGCCATGTTAAGCTGTTGGAAGAAGAGAAAAGTCCTTCTGATGCAGTACCTCTGATCCGGAAAGAGGCTTCTGGAGAGCAAATTGGTGCGTCTCACCATGCATCTCCAGATCGGATTTCATCCACCATGTCTGTATCTCCTTCATCACCAATTAAGAAAGTACTGTCTTGTGTCCACATAACTATTTCCCCAAAATGTAATAACTCAGAGCTGCACAGGGACTTGAATACTGAAAATGAGATGGGATTGGGGGATAAACTTGAAGTTACTTCTCAACCAGTGCCTTCAAAAACTCCAGAAATTTTATTAGAAGCTGTTTCTAAATTAGCAGCTGCTGACCTTATTCCAGAAGATCAGAGAGATTCATCTCTCCCGATGCCAGTGTCTTCAGCAGATCACTGCTTAGTGCTTTCCTCTGTTCCAAGCACAGCAGGGCAAGAGCTGCCTCTGCAAGGCAGCGAGAGACCGCAGGCTGTGGTTGCAGGGGGATGTAATCTGAAGAGTATCTGCAACTCTGTAGTTGCTGCAAAAACTGGGAAAAGTACTTCTGATGCTGCCACTCAGATAACAACAGAAAGTCCTGAAAAAACAACCTTTTCAGCAGAAATTTATGTTAATTCACAAGACAGTGAAAATACTATCCATCAATCGTCTCTCCAGAAAACGCATGAATTTCCCAAAAATACAACTTTGTCTCTTAACAAAATTTCCTGTTTCCCAAGGCAGGGTGGTGAGCAAATCAGTATCTTATATGCCTGTGTAGCCTTCTGTCTATTCAGGTTTGAGGTATTTATGGGTATTAAAGGGAGGAGGGAAAAAAAAACCATACCCCAAACCCCAGTTTTTCTTGGAAGTAACATTCTTGAGATAATTCTAGTATTGATATTTAAAATTCATATGAAACGAACCCTTAAACTTGGGATTTAGTCTTGTTGGTAGGGAGCTGTATCAAGACAGTTGTGGTTCAGTTCAAGTTTATCTGGAACCAAATTTGTTGGAGACAGGCCTGGTTCAAGAAAATTTTCTGGTTTTGTTTCTAGGTAATTTGATTTGGTTCACTGCTCACAGCTTAGCAAAAGTTACATCTGATGACTGGTGGTACAAAAGTTAAGAGGAAAACATGCACATCACTATTTTAGAATAACATGAGAGAATGTGCAGGGCTTTTAAAATCTGTCAGTGGAGGAACGTGGATGCTACATGATGGTTGTCCATGCTGGTGTTTTGTACTGCTGATGTGTTTAGACGTGCATGGCTTTCATGATTTTTTCCTGTGCTCTGGACTTTGCATCTCTGTTCTCAAGGTGCTTGAAATAGTATGAGTTGAGAACAGATTACTTCATTACACTAGAGTGCAAAAATGTCAGCTATTTGATCATCTCTTCTCTTCACTGTTAGAAGTCAGCTAATGTTTTGGTCCCAACGTTTGTGGGTGGTGTTCTGGTATAACAGTGCACTGTATTTATTGACTTGAGAGACAGATATCGATGCTCATTTAAAATGATTTCATTAAACATGGGTCAATGGAGGCTATGTGGATATTTGTTTGTTTTTTTTTTTAGAGACAGTTTGTCACCCCAGTCACAAATTTAGTAATTTCGTATTGATCTTTGAGGAAAACCATAGGCAAGTAAGCTCTTTTCTATTTAATTGACAGTCAATCTTCTAACCCATGGGTAGGTATTCATTAGATACTTAATAATTGCAATTTATTTTCCTAAAGAATACGCTGTTTCTCTAGATTTACTGCAGAGAACGTCTTCAGTCTCCCTGGGTCCTGATCTGTTGCATTTATTTTCAGTTGCATTAAAGGATTAAATCCTGACTTCTGTTAATTGCTTTGCTTTCCATCCCTGCAGATCAGCCATTACTGCTGCCATATAAACCTTCTGGAAGTACTGGGATGTATTACGTTCCTTACCTAAAAGCAGGATCCAAAATTTCTCCAGTTGGATCAGAAACTAGTGTCGAGAGCTCTCGCTCAGGTATTACTTGTCTTAGATCTTCCAGTGTGGTAGTTTATGGGTCAAAATATGTCTATTTTGCATGCAGAATTGTCTCAGTTTAGCTCAGAACTCTGCTGTCTTGCCAGTTTAGAGGGAGTGTGCTGACTTTAACAGAAAAATGTCTTTGTTCACGTTCATGCCACAAAGATGTATGAGTCCTGACTGAAGGTTATGATTTCAATGTCTTTGAAAGGGATGTTAGTACCTCGTTCTGTTGGCAGTGAAAAGAAACAAGGCTTAGTGTCTTACAGTGTCTTGCGCATGGATAGTTCTGTACTTTTCTCTGGGAATTACTGTTCAGTTTGGGCTCTTTCATATCTCTACTGGTTCTCCTTCCTTGTAGTTCCCTTCTTTCTATATTTTCTCTTTTTTTTAATTGGGTATGTGTGTATTCTGAAATATCAGCACAATACCACATGCATTTCTGATAATAGCTTTCTCAGTACTGAATTTCTTTCCTCCATGTTAGGGGATTCCAGTGTAGAAACTCTTTCTGTAAACAATGTAATATGTAATTGTGGTTTAAAGTACACACTCACCTCTTCCTGCCCCCTCCTCCCCCCCAGTCCAACTGTCTCCCAGTAAAAAACACTTCTTGTTTAGTGGAGGAAAGGATGATCTAGGATTAATCAACTTCTGCTTTGCCTCTTATTTTTCAGTTCTCTTCTATATGTAAAGAACACATCACTTAAGCCTTATAGGTCTTATCTTCATGTTGTTTTCAGTCAGAGCTGTTTGACATCCAAAGTTATTTGTAGACAAAATTAATTACAAAGCTGTCCAGTTCCTATCAGATGTGCCCCAGGGGAGTAGGTTGGTACAATGGCAACAGTAAGTGCACAGGTTAGTCATTGCAGCCACAAGTTGTTTGTGATTTATTTATTTGTGTATCTTTGCTCATTACCTCTTTCCAATCTGTCTGTTGTAATACGGTCTAAATGAGAGAAACGAATGTGATGCGAGTCTGTTGTTCTTTAGAAAGTAAGATGCTACATATAAAAACTCAATATGCATATGAGACAGTGCAAGGTTCTAGAAAATGTACAGAGGAATTAAACAAAACAACAACAACAAACAAAGAAACACAAAAAAACCCAAAATGATAGTTGTTTTTAAACTCCCTGCTGCAGCTAGGATTTTTAGCTCACAAGGAGTAGCGGAAGGAAATAGAGTTGAGTAATTCTGCTAAATGTAGCCAGGTGGTGTTGACAAGGATGATAAATCAGTTAGGGGCCATCTTATGTTTCTAACATTAGGAGACAGCGATAGAGTACTAAGAGAACTATGCTGCTGTTGTCCTGAATTCTTGTTTAGAGGTTATACAGACCTCGTCTTCTATTTGTTCTCCATTGCTATTCTGAGCTCAGAAAATAGGCATTTACATCAGTCAGTGAAAATGTGTGGAATCTTAATTTGAGCAGGAGGGAGTGTGAAGTCCTGTGTCTGGCTTCCTAGCAGACTTGTCTAATGCTAATTTTCTTGTGTTCTTTTCTGCTCCTTAATAGAATAGGTGAAGTTTATCTGTGTCTCACGGAAGAACCTTATCACCAAAGTTTGTGGAAAACAATGCTGCAATACCTACTGCTGTATTAGTCATTAGAACTGCTCTCTAGGGATCATGATTGCTGGTTTCTGAATATACTGGTGCTGATTCTTGGATAATAGGCTTTCTTTCAGACATCTTTGTTGTGAAATTTCTGTATCTATTTTTCCCATTTCCTCTTTTTACTCATAATTATTGCCCTCTCTTTCTGCAGGATCAAATGGTGCTCTTCCCTCAAGGTTTTCAGCAAATGTGCTTGGTTTAAGGGATGATAATCCTCCAGACAGTACAGCTGTCAAGCCTGAAGAAGGAATCTACAGTAAGAGGGCCAAGCCCAAGCTAGCCTGGGCTGAGGAGCAAATGATACCCCTGGAAGCTGCCCCAGGAAGTTAGTATTTGTTTTTTTAACATACATTTTCATACATATGAAAGAAATTAGAGCAAAAGAACTAGGTTTTAGGATTAGGTATTTGGTCTTATGCTATTGCTGATACTCTGCCTGAAGATGCTAAATCTGACTCATTTTTTCTGTTCTCTATTTCTCTGCTTCTCCCTGACTGCCCAAATACTTGGACACTTGTATTTGCTAGGATTGCAGTGGCTGCAGTGCTTATCAGAGCCTTTTGTAAGATATTTTCTTTTTTAAGGCACTCTGTTAAGTTTGTGAAGTGCGAAGTCTTCTCTAAGTATAGAAAGGATGCAAATGTAGAAAATAACAGAAATTCCCTGGTAAATAAAAGCACATGGGATGGCTTAGTATATTGGATAGGAGTTTTGTTCCTTCCCACAGATACGCTAGTATCTTGTGATGTCATGTAAAGTATCTCAGTGATGCTAGTATTTAACTGAGTTTTAATTTGATTTGACTGATATCTTTCTTTCTGTCCTCCATTAACCTTGTTGGATAGTGTTCCTGAGGGATGAAGGTCAGAGTTTATAATATAGCAGCCTACTTTAACGCAATCTTGCATTGTTTGGAGTGCTGACAAAATGAAATTACACTGAGCTAACTGATGATTTTTCACGGTATCTAGTGATAGTAGCTAAAATTAGTCCTAATGGACACTCCTTTTGTACAAAACCTCATCCTGCAATTTTGAGTGGCTGATAAACTTCCTCACGTCTGAGTAGGGATAAAGATTTTTGCTGAGTTTGACAATTGTATCTTGTTCCTGGACAGAAGTAACTGTAAACAGAAAATAGCAGAGTGGTTGCCATCTCTCCTAGATACAGCTATGAATTCATCAGGGGAGGTGTTTATTGCACAGTACAGTACTTGCAACATGTGCTAAATTAAAGAGTGAGCAAATGGCTAGAAGGTAATATAATTGTGGCTGTTAATGGTGGGTGGGACCAGAACCATGCGAATGGCATAATGTATTCTGAATGAGAGGGTTCCTGCAGCGTCCCATACAGTTATTTTGGGAGCCCATTTATTTTTCCTAGTATCACATAAACTTGTTCTATGAAGGCATTTAATGGAATATATTTTTGGAGTGTCTTCCATTAAATAGAATAATCATATTTCAGGATGATTATTTTTGTCTTTTTTTGAGCAGACAGCTCAATATGCCTGGGGTGAGGTCACCCCATAGAGCCGTGCTGATGTATCGATAGGCATTCCTTCTGATGACTTCAGTTCTTCAGTTTAGAAGTGCTTTTCTTTTGAAGTTTTTCTCTTCAGAACGGAGATTACATTTTTGATATTTCCAGAAGATAATTTAAAATATTTATGTAAGACACTAAATTTCATTAGCCTACGTTGATTTTAAATTTTTGATAAATGTACATAGGACCAATAGTTGAATTAGTGCAACAAAGACAATATTGTCTTGACCTGTTTATTTGAACAGAAATAACTCTCTGTGAACATTAGTAAAATGCAAGGATACAGGAAAAAAAGGAATAAGATTAAAAAAAATGCTTTTCTTTGTTTGCTGGGGGTAACTCAAAACAGAAGATGAATCTTGGGTCATGGTGGTAGAGCTGAAGGAAGACTGCGTGTATAGAAGTGAGCTCTCTGAACAAGAATCTGCAATAAGAAACAAAATGCTGTCTTGGAGTAGAGATAGGTGGATACTGTCTGTCTGAATAGCCTGGAAAAAAGCGAAAGAGGAACACAACTGTTAATATAAAATTAACTAAAGGTATTTTTCTGTAGCAATGATGCTCTAAAGACACAGGCAAGAAAAGAACTAAGTAGAAATAATCCTTTTTTAAAACAGTACGGTTGGGTGCTTAAGCAAGCTTTCTGAAGGAGAACTTGTGTGTTTAAAATCTTCCCTGATTCTTCCAACTATATTTTTAGCAGATCTAATAAAAGATTACCTCTACCAACAGAGCTTGTCTAGAGCTTAAAATTATGCAAGTTATGTATTTATTTTTTTGAGAATATTCTCTATATCAGCTTATTTTTATTTTTTGCCTGTTTGCATTCCTTCCATTTTGTTGGTAACTTTTAAAAAGATATAGAAATAGCAAAAATACTGCATAGTATTCCCAAGCCTAATCTCATTAGTCAGGAGGATGCAGAGGAATATTTCTACATGGGGGTATAAATGTTGACCTTGTATGCAAAGACAAATTCCTCTAACTTCAGTGTTAGTGAGACCGGGTCTGGCAAATCTATTCATGATCTTAACATGACGCTGAAATGTTTCTGTGTAGAGGCAAGGAAGGGAAGATATAAGGAAACAAGTGACTAAATAAAAGTAAGATCTATGAGGCTGTGTTAACAGGATGAGGTGATATAATTTTATCATAACTTTCTGTGCTTGTCTTGCATCACTGTTTCCCATGTAGAATTGGGGTTTTGTAAAACCGTAGCCTGTGATTCTCGATGAGGTAGGTAGGTGTTTTCCTCAGTGGGGTAGGGAGAGGCTTGGTTGTGGGACTTACTGCACTTTTGCAGAAACAGTGGCAAAGCTTGCTTTAAAACAAACAAACAAACAAACAAAAAACAAAAAAAACAAAAACAACAAAAAACCAGACTTGTTTTCCAGTTCTATGTTTTCGTTACAATTGCAGAAGGAATGAAATGAGAAGATTGCTTAAAACAACAACGAAACATATTAGGAAGCTAGGGAAAAGTAATTTGAGTAAGATTCATGCCATTAATGGAGCTTGACATGCATTTGCTGACAGCTCCCATTACCAAGTCACTGGTGTTACCATTAGTAGATGGACTATTCCATTTTATATTGACTTTTTTATTTCAATTAGAGATGTACTATAACATAGTAATAGCTTTAAACTACATTTGGTTAAAATGGCATGAAATACCTTGCAGTAAGCATGGGGTCTTGGGAAATCCTTCTGGCACTAGCACCTGTAGTTCCTACTTTCTTCTTTCATGGATCATTATATAACTCAGTTCATTGTACAAAGGACAATTGTGAAACAATTTTACTTTTTTTTTAATTTGATGGCTTTTACAGTTTATTACAAACGGCTTTTAAATTGTCTTGGAGTATTTTTCTGATAGTACGCGCTGCATGCATACTTAATATGTGTCTATTACAAATGAGTTTATAATTGTATTTCTGCGTACAGTCCTCTGTATTTTCAGGTAGTAGCGTATTCTGGGGGGATTTCACTGCTACTTTGAGGTAGAATGTGTTATCTGAGCTTGAAAGGAAAGCACGGCTAGGTCTCTGTATCCTATCAGAGATGCTTGTAGGAGCTGTACAGGAAGTGGTATTGGTTGTCTTTATATACAGTGCTTTTCTGAGTTACTTAAGAGATACTGTTCAGGCGTGTCCCTAGGGGGACGTTTGTACTCCCTGGGCATTTGTCTGAAAGGCAAAGTGAGTTGTGGCTGCCAGTTATGAGTTTCCGTAAATATAAATAGAGACCACGTCCAAATTTTGGTCTGGGTAATTACATGCAGCATATCTAGATTCCTCCTTCAGATTCAGTTGGATACAGCATTCTCTTGGATTCCGTGTCACTGCTAAGTTGGTTGCATTTTGGGAATGGGAGTGTTGAGATGAAAATCACCCTGTTGCAGACTTGCTGTTTGCTACTTGCTTCCCTGTAAAGAAACAAACAAAAAAAAATCAAAGGACTTTCTTCTCTTCTAGAACACACAGATCATTTAAAGTCTGTGAAAACCACTCATTCGGTCTTCAAGGCTGCACAGTTCTACCTTCATCATCCGATGCCCATGTGCGAGAGCTATTACCTGTCTAACAGCGAGCTCTCGGAGGACTACTCTGGTACTGGATGCGCTAGACCTTCCTCAAGTGCTGTCTTCCAGAATCGGAAGAACGCACATCGTTATAAACGTGTTTTCTCTGCCCGTCAGACGAAAGATGGTGAAAATGAATTCTTCCCGCTCACTGCAGAAGCAGATTCCAGCAAGAATGAGGATCTAAATGTTGGTATATCTCTGGGGAGTGAAACGTCAGGAAAGGAGCTGCTTCAACACGGCAGAAGAGAAGCAGAACAAAAGGCAGCTAAAAGTTATCCTTTAGCATGTAGCCAAACAACTCGCCTTCGTGAGAATGAGGAGAAAGGCCTGCCGCTGAGACAGAGAACCCACTCCGCTGGTAGCTTAGATGAGCTCTGGATTAAGTTTTTGGAGCGCCAGAAGAGATACCAGCACCATGATTTTAGGAGTAACGGTGAGCTGTCCCTTGTTGAACGCCTTGATCGGTTGGCCAGAGTCCTTCAGAATCCCATTAAGCACACACTAATACCAGCAAAATCAGAAAAGAATGTTTCTGAAAAAAAAAATGAGGTAAGAAAGCAGAAGAAAATAAGACTGCAAGAAAAGAGCATGTCTGAAAGTACCGTAGAGCCTCATGCGGCACACGTTGAAGAAAAGCCACGTATTAACCGTAATGCAAATAGCTTTGTTGAGCTTAGGAAACATAGGCCAAGAGAGAAAACTATCTGCCCCATGAATAAAATTTTGGAGCACCAGCAGTACTTGGAAACTCCTAGTGACACTTCTTCAGAGAGAAGGCTTAGTAAAGATCACTGCACCACAATCAGTTCCACCGTCTCTGAATCAGATGTGGTAACCCAGACAGAGGTGGAAACTGTTACTCAGACTGAGGTGAGCAGTTCCATTTCCACCATTGACACTGCCAGACTCATCAGGGCTTTTGGGCATGAAAGAGTGCGGGTGTCACCAAGACTTTCCCGGCTTTATTGTACCATCAACCAGCAGAAAAGTCGCTCTGAAAAGTGGGACAAGGGAAGCAGCAAAGCAGTGGGTGTAGAATATCCAGAGGTTACTACTGAGAGACACAGGAAGCGGAAAGAGACCCAGGTATGTGATCAGTTAGACCAAAAGATAATTTTAACTGATCTTTACAGGTACTCCTTAACTGTTGTACAGTAATGAAGTTTGTTATTTGGAGAATCACTTAAAATACCTAGAGAATATTGTTTGTGGTAGGCTTCTATCTTTGATCTAAGTAGCTTAAAAGCAAAACAGTCTCTTTTGCCTTTCCAGGAGTAGGGAGGAGATCAAAATACCTAAAACATCAATCCTGCTTTCTTTCTTTCTGTTCAAATTTGTCATTTTTCTCTTCCTTTATTTGTCTGGGAGATAGTCTTGGGAAGCAAGATCCTGTTCTGATTTCTGGTTACCTACAGGTTCTGTGTTTTCGCGGTCCTGGTAGAAAGTTCAGGTTGTAGCTTTTGACTGCATATTGCTACCTAAATATATCTGGGTAACAATAAATACCATTTCATAAAAATTTGAGTGATTTATATGAATTCTCATACTGTTTGTGTATTTTAAATGTTGGAATTATTTTGTCTCAGTGTTGTTTGAGTGTAAGTTTCTTAAGTTTCAGAATTTGGCAGTTTAGGCATATTAAAAGAAAGTATTTGGCCTGAGAATTCTCGACAAAAACTCTGGAGTAAAGCTGTTTTAAAGCTGAGGGAATCTTTCTGATGACCTCAGTTGAATTTGTCCATGGCCCCTTGGAGGAGAATTGAAAATTAATTTCCTGAAAGGGGGCCTTGGTATGGATTTGATGATTATAGTAAGAAAAAATAACAGTATGTGTTATGTAATATATATTAGTGCTGAAAAGTACAGGAACAAGTAGGAAATACTTCTTTCTTTTCTTTTTGGCAGAAGAAAGTTATAGTGTCATTGTTAGTAATGGATTTCATTGAAACAAGTTAGTTTCTCTTTTTACGATCAACTCAAACTGTGTGTCAAGTTATTGAGTGCATGTCTGGGAAGAAAACCAGGCTTTTTCAAGGCTAAGAATTGTTTCAAAATATCTTTAGTAATGTTATTTATGAATTAAAACTGTCATAAACTTTGCAACGTTAAGACTATTTGTCGAAACGCTGACTGTCTAAACACGAAATTAGGATCCAACAATTTGTGCATGGTTGCAGTGTGTAGAAGGTGGTCTTATTCCAGATTCTGTTTGTAAGGCTAATCTTTCAGTGTCTATTTGGACCTTAAAAACAGCCTCTAGTCTTTTTGACTTTTAAAGTCACCAATGAGATAGTATTCCAATAATACTTACACGAGAATAAAGGCTGGCTGTTCCCAGTACTTGGTGCTGCATTGAACCCATATGGCTTTTAGAAAGTAGTACCTTTTATCTGATGATGTGGTGGTTTTTTTGTTTTGCTTTTTTAAACGAACATATCAAGAGACGCTTGACCCCACCTCAAGTAAGGATGAGAGAAAATTAATGGCAAAATGGCCAACTTCATTTTAAAATCCAAATGTTGGTCATTTCCGTGATACTTGGCAGAACAGAAATCAAGATTATTTTTTTCAGTTGCAAATATCTGTGGTTCAGAGGCGGCTATTTATTTATAATAGGAACCCTACTCCTAGAGATACTACTGTACAAATCTTTCAGACAAGTGCTGTGTTTTGTAGCTCGGTTTTTTTTGAGAGCCTATTGTCAGCTCTGCTTCCAGAAAACTTGATTGCAGCTTTTTTTATTTATAGATGCTGAACCCATCCCAGAAGGTTTTTATCTATTCCAGTTTCTGTTATTTCTAAAGCACTCTTCAAGCTGCCATCTGGTAGCAGGTACAAAGCTAAAGGTTGTGCTATTTAACTGCTGAAGGGCTTTGAAAGCACTGCACTGAGTATTCTAGTCCAAATGGGAACATGCATGTCAATATTCAGTACTGAATCGCTGCTCGTGTTTATTTCTGCAGGCTGATATGCGTGTGCATGTAAATGGGTTGTCTTTTTTCCTTGCTTCATACTGTCTTCCCTTTAGCTGAGCACATATTCAAATTTGCTTCTGTTCTCTGACAGAAGATACATATCTACTGCATCTGTCTCGTGCACTGTATCAGAGCTGTAATAGTTTTATGAAACTAAAAAACAACTCTTGCCGTGTGCATGAGAATAAAAATTGCATCCTTTAAATGTTGAAATGAAATTGTTTTGTGGCTAGTGTTATGAGTTACTAATAGGATACTAATTGCTATGATCAAGCGGAAACAAAAAAAAGCTGTTTCATAATTAAAAATGAAATTCAGCAGAGTTGCAGAGATTGGTCAGTGCCTCACTGTTGGATTTAAAGCCTGGGGAAGCACTGTCAGTTAATTGCTGTTAATAAAGCACTAACATTCTCTGTACTTTATATAACCAAAAAGCTTGTGGATGAGATGCATTACACTTACAGACAGAAAGTATTTCATTTTAAATGTCTGTAAAGCTATAACATGTTATAACAAATTATTTAAAATTTTGTGACAGTCATGCTGCTTACTGTCTTTGCGGCTGGAAAGACTGGACTTTTTCACGTCTTCTTTTTTGAAGACGTGAAAGCATTATTTTCCCTAAGCCATGCTCTTACCATGGGCCTCATGTCTCTTGTTTTTATTGAGTTTAATTCCCTCCACCTGGAGAACTTTGTGTAGTGAGTATCGCAAGAGTGAGAGAACTTCTTGTACTTGAAAGGATTTTGCTCTTTCATGCCAATGTTGAGTTCACTGTGAATTTGCAGAGCAACATGTTACTCTTTCAAGACAGTTTGTCCCTCCAGCAAAGCCAGCAACCTTTAAAGGCTCTTGGTTTGGGAGGGTAGGAATTCAGTTCAGGTGTTTTTTCTCCATCTTCTTCCCAAAGCAGAAATATTTTATACTTTGCGGTCTTTCCTGAAAGTACAGCCAACAAATGATCTTGCTGCAGCAAAGGGGTTTTGTAAGAGTTGTCTTGACAGGCCATATTGCCCCTTGAACTTTGAACAAATGAACTGGCCAATGCTCAGCACTGTACAGAATCTGATCACAGGCAAGCTCTTGCCTACGGAAACCATGCCCTCTTCTTGCTAGAATAGGATGCTGAAAGTGCATTGGTGCATGAGGATAAAAATCAGGGCTGACTGTTACGTGGCATAGCAGTAAGTGACCCTGATCAGCCTGTGTTAAACAGCTTAATAACATTAGAGTCAAGGTACAGCAAACAGAGTGATGACCGAACTTTCTTGCTGTTTAAATCCCACTTTCTTTTCATTTCAGTTAGGTTTTCAGGAATTTCTGCTTTTTTTTTTCCCCTCTAGAAGGCAGTCTCTGTTTCTTTGGATTCAACTTCTACAAGCAGCAGTTCTTGGGGGCCAAGCTCAGCTCTAAGTTACAAGCGACGGACGCGGATGTTAAACAAAGGTATCCAAGCAGGTGAGTTGTTGGCTTCCAAACTTGTCTTTTGTGTATTTGCTTCTGCCTCTTATCGCTTTGGAAACCATTCTCCAGTGTCTGTTGTATGTTTCTGGTGATGGGTGTGTATGCACAGCGTTCTTCAAATTCACTTCAAGTACTTTTACAGAAAGATGTTACGTTCTAATTAAAATGAGCCATTTCATTTCCTTTCTTGGCCTGCTTGAGAAGTAGCCAGCTTTCTCACTCGCTTGTAAGTTTTATTAACCTAAACTTTTGATCCATTTCAATCATAAAGGTGGACTGACTGTATTTTTTTATATATTGTTTTCTCTGCAAGACATCTGTTACTCACAGAATGAGTTTTGTAGGCATATGCTATTTTAGAAGGCCTGTGACTGCAGTGTTTCATATTCCTCTTGGTAATATTTTGGATGTTATATTCTATTTAAAATATAAGCTTATTCTGGACTGGTGCCCTTCTGCATTCAGTTTTTTCTGGTGGCAGTTTCCAGTCCCTCCATTACTTTTGTTTAAACACCAAGTTCCCGTCATAAGATTGAATAATGGTTTTGTATTAGTCATCAGATATATCATTTATTTATTACTGCCTTTTTCATTTGCAAGTGAATTGCATGAGACACCTATTTTCATGACTTGCTCTCAAGATCCTATTGTCTCTTTGAGTGTTAGTTGACACCTTCCATTTTGTGTTTGTTAAATAGTTTTAGTGCTGTGGGCAAGCCAATTTTTTATAGCAATAACCTAGTTTTGGATGGGGCATACTGGGTAAACTAACAGGTCCAGAAAAGGCTGCAGTTCTGTTGTCCTGAAGGTAAAGCTGTATGTATACCTGCTATTGTGTCTTTCAGCAGTGGGTTAGAAGTTGACTTTCAGACCTCTGCTCAGGTCCCCAGCAAGGGGCATAGTTGGTTCAAGTCTGACTCGCACACCCCTGTGTGTGTGTATCTGTCTATATGTATATCTCTGTTTTGCTTGGGGGACTAGGTTTACACCTGTTTAGTTTTACTTAGATTATCATACAGTAGCAATCCCATGTAACTGTAGGCTTGCTTTGAATTTGAAATGGGAATATAAAAGATTTTGCCTTTTGAAGATGGGGTAAGGAAAGTGACCCTTCAACTTCAAAGTAAAAATTGAGGGTCACCCCCTGAACTATGCATGTCATACGTGCTGATGCTGAAGTACTTCCAGCTGCTCTAGAATAAGGTGTTACTGCATCGTTTTGATCTACAGGAGACTTGGAGATCGTGAGCAGTGCAACTAAGAAAAACACTCGAGATGTTGGTGTGACTTTTCCTACACCAAGATCTAGCCAGCCAAATCAACGGCCACGGGAACCCTGGCATTGTGTCGATGGTATTTTTGGAGAGTCAGATGGTACGGTCACAGATCATCAGGCAGCAGGAAGCAAGGGTAAGCAGAAGGGACAGCCAGGCAATTTTTTCATGGAGAAAAGGACAAAAAGGAGCAGACTGCGTTTACCACAAGGTCAGTCCAAAATATATTTTCTACAGAGTAGAAAAGCTGTACATCTCAACAGCAACCAGCAAAATGTGTGAGGAGGATTAGCTAGAACACAGTAGTCTCTGTCACTAGTATAGTCAGTCCTTATTCAGTTTTTAATCAATGAATTTTAAACAAAAATACTCACTATGTCAAGTGAGCTTTCTAATGCTCTATTATGATAGCATTTTTAATCAAGCAGTTAGATGCAGCCTTACCAATAAAGGTAGCGAATAGGACGCAACCAATAAGGCACGGAAAGATTAATAAGGTAGGAATTGTGTAGATACTTAGCTTTCATTTTCAAGGTATAAAAGGTTCTGTCAACTTCTGAGTAACTGGATGCTCTAAGTTATACTTACTGCTTCGTGTACTAAGGCTTCAAAGAACAAGTATTTTTTTCAGGAGTACTTAAAGGAAGAATTTGGTACCAGAAGAACTAGACTTGTTTCCCTCTTTCAGCTGGAGTTGCATTTTTGGGCTGATGGAGTAGTTTCCTAATTTTTTTTTAAATTTCCTGTCAGTCTTCACTGTGTCACGATTAAATGTTTAAAAATATTTTCCTTAGTCATCATTGTTGTTGTAGGGACAAATCACTCTCTCTCATACTGGTTTAATTTAGAAAATTTAGAATATCTGCTCAAAGTACTAGCTGATGTATTCAAATCCCATTATGTATGTAAACTGTGAGTAATCTAATTCTTGTATACATATTTGACATTTGGAAAATGTAAAACATTTGCTCTTCAAAAATACCTATAAAAAGCCATAAGGTTTAGGACAGCACATAGGCTCCTTAAAAATTTGTAATTGGTGATAAATAAATATTTTTTCTATAATGAGAGAAACTTGCAAATGAAGCCATTTTGTGCCTTTCCAAAAGTGTTGTTTGATGAGGCTTGCTGGTTTACTGACACTTGGCAAAGGAATTCTTTCGAAACTGCCGAAGGTGTCTTACAGTGAGTCCCACTGAAATTCGTGTAATAACTGAATATTTGTTGCAGTGTTAAACACCGGATTGTATTTAGCTAATAAGGTCTTGGGCATGAAGAGCCATAGATGAGGACGGAAAAAGGGCACATGCATTATCTACAAATCTTTATTGTCTTCTGTGGTCTTTTCAACAGGAATTTCGTGGTTTGTCCAAGCGGAGGATTTGAAATCTGAATCTAGGAAAGAAAACTTTTCCAATACCTTTTCTGGTCCTGGTCCATCTTGGTTTGAACCACTGACCAGCACAAAGCCCTGGAGAGAGCCTCTCCGAGAGAAGAACTGGCAAGAGCAGCAGTGCAGCAACATGACTCAGCCAGCAGTCCCAGAAAGAGATGCTGAGACCAGGTCCTTCTGTCCATTTGTGAAGCTTACGCTACAGGTAAGGGAGCACTGTTGCTAATAAGGCTGCTGGGATTTCTTTAGGATTTCAGGAGTAATGCCAAATCTTGTGGAAAACACTATTCCTTTTTTTATTTGTGGAATTACTTCATCTTTATAATTATTGGAAGTCAACAAGTTAGACTGCTCTTGCTTAAAAAAGCAAAACAACAAAAAATAACCAAAAAACCAATGAAGTCATCACTCGTTAGCTTATTTTAATCTTATTTTGCACAATATGATAATCTATTTGAATTGAGCTAATATTTTAGGGCTTAAATAATTTTGCTTCAGGAACTAGAGGGAATGTAACTGAGGTAGTGCCAAGTCATACTTGCTTCCCTGCAGACATAAGTGTGATGTACATAGTGTGTGATTAAAATGGGCTTTAATTTGTACAGTGCAAACACTGTATGTGTGTATATTCATACACATGCATATATACTGTAAGCTCCAGGTGAAATCAAGTGTGATCACTCTAAATATCTGGAAAAATACAGATACAGTGTACAGAAATATTTTTGAAAAAGATAATCCATAACAAGTGCTAATTTAGGTGCACTTCTAAAGCTTCTTTAAGTTCAGTTGCATCTGTTCTTGTGCTCAGCGACTTCCCTGTGATGGAAACTGAAGTGTGGCAAAGAGGGATATCAGGAGATATTAAAAACAAAACAAAAACCAAACCAAAACCAAACCAAAACAACAATGACAACAAAAAAGAAAATTCTACTTCTGATCAAAAATGAAGTGCTAATGGTGATGGGCCCATTGATTTATATCAAGGGAGACTGTAGTAAGTTACAGCATTTTTTATCCTAGGGGCTAAACTTTGAGTGAACTTTGCTTTTTTGAGAAGAGGTTTGTGTCCTTTTTGCCAATTATTTTAGATTTTTTTTTTTCCTTCCAGCTAGTTAGTTTTCTTGTTGTTGAAAAATTGTTTGTCAGACAAGGTTTCTGAGGATCTATCCAGCGCTAGGGATACATGATTTTGTAGTTATACCAAATACTACTTCGGGATTTTTTCTCCCGTGCTTTGGTAATGACGTTAGATATTTTGATTATCCTCTTCCAGCTGTAGGGAGTCTGTCTGTCTGCTTTAGATTTTGTTTTGTGTCATCCTATCTTAGGAGGCTCTTGCAGTGCATCGCCCTGATTTCATCTCCCGCTCTGGCGAGCGTGTGAAGCACCTGAAGCTTGTAATGGAGGAGAGGAGGATACAGAGTGTGCTGCAGTCTGAACGCGAAGAGCTATTTAACCCTCCGGAGAAAAGGAAGGGCTACAGGAATGCAAATCACATGCTGTCTGACAGAGGTACCTTCGTGGTTCTGCTCTGGACATTCTGGAGGAATTAATTTCCTCATTATTCTTAAGGATGTATATATTTTTAATAAAAGTATTACAGTTATTTAGATTGTCTGTAAAAATTCATAAAGGAGTAAGATTGATGCAACAGTATTCTTTGTGATAAGCAGACTTGTTCACTGTTCTCTTATCCTAAAACTTTCCATTTAGGTTATCCAATTAAAGAAAAGAGAAGAACAATTCCAAAGAGTGAAATGGTTCAAAGATCTAAACGGTAAGGTTAAGAAAAGTGTTTCAGACAGATAGGTGACCTGAGTAAATGAGTAGGAAAGATGGATGAATTGTATCAGTAAGGAAAAATTGGGCTTTGGGGATAACTCAGCTTTTTCAGTACAAGGTATAGGCACTTCATCAGAGTGAGAAAACACCTATTCATAAAATCCTAGAAATGAGACCATTTTGGAAAAAAAAAGTTTTTTGTAACTTGAGTATTCTGCTGCAGTATCTGCAGTCCAAATGCTGCAGCAAACTGTCCAAGTATTGGACCCCAAAAGGAGATGAAATGTCGGGTGCAGGCTGCTAGAGTGTCTGTATAGTTTTAAAGATCAGCAAACTAATTAATTGGGGCAGGAAGTGAGGTACCATTTCACCAAATGGAAGTAGCTTTGTGTAAGAAATGACTATCCACAAAGGAATAGGGAGGATTTTACCCTTGAAAAAACCACCTTGTGACAGATTTTGCCGTATGTTTGATTGAATGCAGAGCACGCTAATGGTGTATTACACGTTTGGAATACCCGTGCCACAGAGAGAATATGCAAGGGTTTAATAAAAAAGGGATTTTTTATTGCAGTTGGATTCTGGAATGATGGAGATACAAGAGGAAATGTGGAAGGGTACCAACTGAGAAACAGCATAAATGCTTAAATGTAAATTAGACGCTCATGAAGCTGTCTGTGATAGCCTAAGTGCTTTGTTGCACTGAATAGAATGCAAGTGCTACATGAAGGGAAGGGTTTGTGCTACGTGAAACGGACAATACTTTGGGCCAGGACTGTTTCATTGCATCTTCATCAGCAGCAATGGGATGGAGCACACTTCAGCAGCTTTTTAGGAGAAACAGTATGCTGGAGAGTAGCTCTGGAGGTTCTGGAGATCTCTGCAGGCTGGAGGAAAGGGCCAAGTTCAACAATGACAAGTACCAAGTCTAACACTGACAAGTATTGAGTGTCTCCTTGGGGCAGAACAACCCTCTAAGGGTGTTGGCAGCGTCTGAGGACGGACTACCCATGCATTGACCCTTCAGAAGAGGGCTTTGTGGCCTGATACCTGGTAGACAGCGAATTGAATGTCTTCATGAATTGAATTGAACAGCATTGTGCTGTTGCAGTGACGAAGGCTGGCCACATGGTGGGTTTCATGCAGCTGAGGGGAAGCAGATATTCCCTTTGCTTGGTACTCATGGGACCACAGCTGGATCCTGTGACCTGTTCTGGGCTGTCAGTATAAATGGGCATTAACGAAGTGGCCTGAGTCTGGTGGAGGCCACCAAGATGGTCAGGGGGCTGGAGCATGTGGTGTGTCAGGAGAAGCTTTGTTTGTTTGTTTGGCCTGGGGAGGAAAAGGCTGAAGGTGAGGATGCGGCACTGGTGTTCCCCTGCCAGAAGGGGAGTTTAGAGGAGGCAGAGGAAGGCTCTTCTTGGAGGTGTTTGGTGATGGGACAAGTGGCAGTCATGATGTGTTACACTAAGGAGAGAGACAAGAAAATGAGTTTCTCATAAAAGAGGGTGGTGAAATGCTGGACCAGGGACCCACAGAGATGGTACAATCTCTGTGCTTGGAAATAGTCAGAGGTTGACAGCGTGAGGCCTGGGCAACCCAGTCTAGTCTTGAAGTTAGTCCTGCTTTGAGCAGGAGATCGGACTACGTGACCTCCAGAGGTCCTTTCCAGCCTAAATCACACAGTGATTCTACAAACTATCCACTGGAATACACAATATGTAAAAAAAGCCCTGTGATATATTTGCTAGGAGACAAAAAGGATGTTTTATTTCAATAGCCATTGGCATTTGGCAGTATTTTCAGGGCATTAGTAGAGAGGTGGCAGAAATGGTAAATATGCCAGCTCCCCCAGGAACGCACCTCCATGTGTTAGTTGAAATGGAAGGGTTCGGATTCAGGGCGCTTGGACTGTAGGATTGGTGTATCTGAACTCAGGCATTTTTCAGAAACTCTGATTTCATAATACCGAAGTCAGCAGGATTTCTATGGAGACTGATGCAGGCAGTCGCACTTGGTGACATTTTTTTTGTTCTTGCTGCTGTCATACTCAAACTCTCAGTTGGATATGAGAAGTAATTTATTCTGTACCATTCTTCTGAAATCCATACCTATAATGAGAACAGAAGCTTTTGCTTCTTCTCTGCAAGGGTATAAATGGGATTTCTCACGGTAAATTCTCTAGAGCTAATGAAAATTATTTTCAGTTAATTTGCTTACAGTTCTGACTTGTCCACTTCTTGCTCTAAATATCTTTGTGGTGGGATGAATCGGTGAGTGGTAAACCTTGATCTTTCATTGAGAGGAGTCCTAGAATGGTGAAAGCCTTCAGAGAATGGTGAGATGGTAGTAAAGCAAAACCCCAAATTTTGGAGGTATTCCTCCCCACTCCAGTAGCACTTATATAGACCTAGCACCCTCTGCTGCCTTCCAGCAAAGCATCAGAGATGGAAAATAAGCATCCAAATGTGATTTACTTCCTCTTTTCTGTAGCAGTAATGTGGGTAGTGACCTTTTTAGAAAAGGTGACCTAAGAGCAGCTGCAGACAGAGTGGGAGAATAGAGATACGCAGGAAGAGGTAGGTCACTGAAAGGAGAGCAGTTCCTTTATTTATATATTAATTTTTAAATCTAATGGCAGTTGTCTTTATAGATGCGATATTAAGTGGCCTGTTACAGAATTTCCTGGTATTGGATTTGTGTTTCCTTGCTCTCAGAGAACATGAGCTCATCAGTTCGACTGCAAAGTCCAATGGTTTGGTGCACGCGCTTGTGTATGGCTCTCCCTAGCTGATACTGGGGAATTAAGAAATAAAATTCAATACTGACCAAAATTTTGGATTTTGTTTCCTTGCTTTGTTGATTCTGCCTACTTAGTTGTGTTATCTTTCACTTTCATATTAGTTTGTTTTCCTGCTAACTTCTGCCTGTCTGTCCTTTTAAACATGGAAGTGGCACCTGAGTCGTACTGAGTAAATAGCAGATCAGTGCTGACACGTTTGCCTCCATCACTTCTCTTGCCAGTCTGAAGAATTACTTATTTTGCTGCTAGAGTTAGGACCAAGACAACCGCTAAAGATGCCCCTCCTCCCTCCTGGCTGGTGGGCTGTATTGATTTGCAGTGTTCAAAATGGAATGTGTTGAAGCACTTCCAGATAATAGGAGTTGAAGGCATAGATGTGTTTAAAATATTCAAAGTGAACGGTAATTATGGAAAGTTCTTATCATATTGACGTAAGAACGAAACAGTCTCTTAAAGAGTGTACCTTTGCAGTATTGTGACAAGGTCTTTTTTTCCTCCTATTTGCTGATTATCAAGTCAGTGTGTTAAGGAAGGAGTTATAGTGTCTGTCTTGCTTTAAATATAATGGGACTGGAATTTTTGAACATGGTTCATCTCCACCTCCCGTAGACTGTAATCTTTTTGAAGCTGCATGGATCTTGGCAACCACTGTCGTAAAACGAGTAAAGCCCTGTGATCTTAAAGGAAGGTTTGGAGGAGGCAGTGTTAGCACTACTCTGCCATCATAGCAATTGGGTCCCTTCTTTAGGTGATAGCATGTGAAACAGACTAGAAGAGCGCGCTGACTCTGTAGTGAGCACCAGTCACCTTTATTTTTATTTCAGAGCATTCCTTGCCATTTGGCTCTGGTATGGGAGTAGTTCAGCAGGGGAGAAGACAAAGCACTGACCTAGACAAGGCAAGGCAGCATTTGGACAGAAAAGATGCCTGAACAACTTAATTCAAATTATGTTTGTCATAAAGATATTGCTATTAGTGGATAAACGTGTAACTCAGAATCAGCGTACCCTCAAAGCAGTGAGGCTGTTCAGCACTGATGATATTGAAGCTTTACCTTTTGCAGCTGGGTAATCGTATCAGTGGTGTGATCATTTCGGTGTTACAAATATTGCTTTTAGGAGGGTTCTGTTTGTAAGAGAAAGGCATTGTGGGATGTGGGAGTTTCCGGTATCACAACTGCTGTGTATTCCACATTTTCCATGTGTGACACTAGTAAACCCCAAAATAAAATTTTCTATGTGATTGGCCAGTAGCCTTTAACAGAATGTGAAGATAAAGGGAGAATGTTTTTTGTATCAATAAATTCCTTCCTTTCAAGTCACTACTTTTGACTTTTTGTATTTACATTAAGGATCTATGAGCAGCTGCCAGAGGTGCAGAAGAAGCGAGAGGAGGAGAAACGAAAATCAGAATACAGCTCATACCGCCTAAAAGCACAGCTTTACAAAACGGTACGTGTTCTGGTCAAGTATTTATATTGGAACATGTTAGAATTTTTTTCCTTGAGGTCACAAGCGTTATAGTAACATGAAGTGTTAATACTGTGGTATTATTTTGCAAATTCTAGGTGATTAGGATAATATGTATTAGCACTTAACCAGGGACAAAGCAATCAAGCTTATCAAAACATGGATCAAAAAAACCCCAAGCTTCTAACCTGGCAATCCTTCCAGTACCCACATATTGTGTGTTGGGGGGAAGAAACACGGAAGCATAGCCCCAAGTAAACAGCACACAAAAAAGACCATGTGCAGAGTTTTGAGGGCAGAACAAGGTGAGCTGTGGAGCATATTTAAGGGAGATATTCCATAGACAGGCTCTTAGAATTGAAGGCTGCTGTTGTAGCTCTTGTGCACTCTTACTGTGGATGGCTTTAGCTTACAGTATTCACAGCTAACTTTGTAGCCATGTTTAACAAAGCCTGGAGTTGTCCTTCGTAATTTTTCTCCAGTGGACAATTGGCAGTCCTGGTAGTAATTTGTTAGCTTTGGGGGCTGTGGGTTTCACACTTGTTTGTTCAGCTGATAGTATAGTCTTAGTGCACTGGCACTGATCAGCCTCGGATCAGCTCCATCTAGCAAGCTGCGGAATAAACTGGTAACCCTAAATGTGGGTGTGACTAACTTTTAACCACAAACACTTATCCAACAGTCTATGAACAGTTCCTGTGCTGGAGTCTCACCATACAACCAGCAACAGATCAAAGGTGAGGTGAGGACTCCAGGATTTTGGCGAGGAGAAGGAATCCTTGGGGCCCATTTTGCTGGGTTACCTTAGGACTCTGCTGAATCCTACCTCATTCTGCTGTGAAGTGGTGAGATCCCTGCAGGGAGCTGCTGCCGTCCCAGCCAACAGTTGCTGCTAACACTCTTCCTCCCTGGCTATCCGAGTTGTTTAACAAGTGCGTTATGAGTGTCTGTTAAGCTCAGGTTTTATTAATGACAGAAGGATTAAAAAACCACGTGTTAGAGACTCTCCTGTCTTAATCACGATAAGTAACAAGGAAGAGGGTCTTCTGTCCCTCTCTCCTCCAGTTCCTTTATTTATAATTATCTTGTATTTCTGTGTAACAAAGCATATCAATTTATATACAGTGAGTGATGTGGTAAGTGTCCTGATAAAACGGAGGAGGCCAATCAGTCCCTTTTGCGAAGTGCATCTCAGGCTGACCAGCGAATTGCTTTTTGAGCTGTTTTAGGCATCCATGTGCTTAAGCTTTCTCTTAAGACAATAAAAACTAAAAGATGAGAAGCAGCAGTCTGTATTACAAACACTGAAGTTCTAACCTGGCTTACCTTCTTGCTTTCTAACCCATATGCCATAAAATGTAGCCTTCTGCAGAACTGAGGAAGCAGGCAATAAACTGTATTACAGGCTCACTGGTTTAAGGACATCCATTAAAAATGAAAACTGAATTTATTCTTCTGGATCTTAAGCTTACACTTCAGTTTTTAGCATTGCAGCTCTTTCCTGGCTGAGTCGCTCTACCAGAGCTGGAATGATAGTTACTTGTTAAGAACAGCAGTAACTGGGTTTTAAAAGCAAGGGCTTGTAGTGTGGTGTATTATCCAGAATACCTTCCTAACCTGATTGCGGGTACTTATGACAAGAATTACTTGAATTTGGTGTTATGCTTTTGCAGGGTATATTCAGAACATATTTTTTTGCACTAGTCTGAGAATCTCAGCTGCCAGTACAGTAAAGTCTCAGAGCTAATGAATGTTGGCAGTCGCTGACTTGAAGTAGTATAATCAGCTGGAAGAAGAGGAATCATATTGCAAGTTTTGTGTACAAGTGTGGTTTTGATTGCAAGAAGGATGATGATTCATTGCAGTAAATACTGTAATCTTTTGTCTTCCTTGATGCAGAATAGCTATAGTGAGTAGCTGTAAATACAGTGAATAGTTTGTTTAGAATTTTGTTAATGTGTTGCTGAGAGCATCAGTTTCTAAAGCAGATCTGATTGGGGGGGCGGCGGGGGGGAATAACCACAGATTTTGTGGAATGGCTCCAAAGATGGCACAGAATATTAGGAGAAGAAAACTGTTTTGTTATCCTGGTACAAAAGCCAGACTAAAAACATATGTAACCTAGGGCTGCATCACTTAAATGAGCACTGTGTCCAAGCTGTGGGCTGAGTCTCTTATAGTGACAAGTTCATGAACTGCTGATGTAGATCAGCAGATCGGTACTCTAGAATAAACCTGACTTTTACGTTAATTGCAGTCTCCTGGAGGAGTCCTGTTGTCCCCTGCTAGGTTTGTATAAGGTGGTGTTCTATCCAAAATCATTTGGCATGCATCTAGAGACAAAGTTTGGGAAGGGAGAGGGGGTAGATAGTCAAGTGCCCTACTCAAGGTTGCGCGTGGGTCACTGGCAGAGCCGGACACAATACCTGTATCCTCTGACTCCCAGGTCAGTATTCAGTGGCATGACTTGTCCCTAGTAAAACTGCGTTGTCCTTCTCTCTTTGGATTTTGACAGGCTAGCACTGGTCATCTTCTTGGGGGAGGGATGTACTCATGCCACAACAGCTCCAGTTCAGGGTGCAGCTCAGTAGGTGAACACCAAATGTTAATACATGACAGAGGAGCGCTAATGAAACAGCTGGGAAGGTGGGGGTGTCTGAGACTGCTGCGCTAGTTTTCGCTCAATGAATGAGAATCTGAGCACTTACTCTCCTCTCCCAGCACTTGTGGCTGAACTCTGTTATAATAATGAAGTGTACTTTCATCCTAAGTTTATTACATATTGGCCATGATGCAATATGGCTCTGGGACACTTTCTTCTATTCCTTTCACTGGTAACAAAGGAGCAGACATATAAGAAGTAAAACTGGGGGTACACCTCACTGATTGCAGTACAGGTGGCTCTGAGGATGGGATTTGCTAGCAGTACTATGTGCGTGCTGTTTCTACAGGGCATTGAGGGCTCACAAGTTCAGGATGTTTAATATTTGGGAAAGGAAGCAGGGAATTAAACATGTGCACACACTCACCTGTATGTACATGACCACGAACAAGTGTTCGCTAGTATCACTTGCAAATGAAACCCTCACACCAGTATGTAGAGGTATGTTAGGTCTAACTGTGTGTTGATATAACTCGTGTAAATGCTTAGGAAGGAAAAATGCACACCAGCTTCTTAAAAATGCATCCCAAGGGGAAACAAAGCTGTGTGTTTCCAGTGTGAGCAACATCTATAATGTGGGACATACTGCTCCCTGGAGGCAGCGCGTCTCTTTTCAACTAGCTGTAGGGAACCACGGATGATGGTGATGATCTTTAATTAGTCTCCAGGTTATGGGGTGGGATGAAACCGAGTTTATCGGGCTCAAAATGGGGCCCCAAATTAATGAAAGTATGTGACCAAAATCCACTTTCCTTTTGTAAAGTACAAGTAAAAGTACTCATACAGGACACCTGAGAAGCAAGGGCTGTCAATGCTTGCGCTGAGTTGTTTATATGCTACAGTGGCAGTGTGGGGCAGTGCCGTGGGAGTGAAGAGGGAATGAAACAAGTTTTGTTAGCACTGAGTTAGGATGGGATCCTCTGGAGGCAACCGTATGGGCTCATGTAACTGGAAATTTACCAAAATTCATCTGCTAAAAGGTGGCTGAGAGGGTTGCACAGGCAGTCTTAATTTTTGGAATTGTTAAATACTTAACTTTGCCATAACTTAACAACTTAGTTATTTTTATCACAGGGTACACGTGGGTCTGGGCTGATGTTCTGTCCCTTCTCTATTTTTACTTTCAAATAGAGGATAAAATTGTACTAGTTAGATACGGGAATGGTGCGTGCCCTTTAATTTTTGAAAACTACAGTTGAGACAGATTTGTGATCTGATGGCAGCATAAATCACAAGGAACTCTTTCAGCCCCAGTGATGTGAAAATGAGGTTTTTTGAATTTAGCAGATACAAATTTGTTCTTTACTGAGGCTTTTTTGTTGGATGCAATTGTCATTTTTGTAAATACGGAGTATGGGAGAAACCTCCATAAAGGGGAGAGCAAAGTTATTAATCTACATACTTCCCTCTTCCTTACTTCAGGAATATTAAACTTTTTTTGTGGATGGGACATTTCCTTTAGAGCCTGTGCGAGATAGTAGCCACAAGGTGTCGCTACCCCAAAGGAAAAAGCATGTTTCTAGGGGTGTAAAACTGAATTGCACTTCACTGCTGCTTTACGGTATTTTTTTTAATGTTTGTTTTTCATCCCCTTGGCTACGTTTTCCCTCTTGTCAGCAACACCTTTTTTTTTTGTTTGTTTTGTAGCCACTTCCTGGAAATAGAGCAAGGAGGGGAGATAGCATCTAATTGCTATCTGGATTTGCTTATTAAATTGCAAAATGGTCTGAGAGTGGTAAGGCATGTTCAGAGGTTTTGTGGTGTGAGGCATTTTGAGTCCTCCTGAGGCTTCATGAAGTTCCTGGGGACAGATTCCACACCAAGATTCATGTCAGTGGCTTTGCTTTTTATATGTATAAATATATATGTACACAGAATATATACCGTGTTAGTATGTATGCTCTGTATCCTATGCGTTCATACACGTGCTGTGTACTCTGCATGGGTGTATAAAGATCTGAGCTGCATGTTGTGTACATCTGTGTAATGTAAAAGGTTGCAGCGGGGAATGCCCGTATCATTCCCTAATAGTGATATGCGAGTTGCCTAAAGCTGTTTATCTTACCTGGCTTTACAGAAATGTATTCCATGCTTCAAAACGCCAGCGGTCTGCCGGCTGTGCTAGCAGAACGATGTGGTGTTTCGCTGTCCGAAGTGCCCGTTGTAAGAGTGGGTCGTGCTAGCAGGTGCCTGGGGAAGAACAGCGTAACAGAGCCAGCCTTAGTACTTCTCTCAGGTGCTTTGGCACCTGTGATTTATGTCCAAGGGGATTTGAGACATCTTTTATAGACTGTTTTTTTTCTTGCATGAACTTATCTACTTGCTCTGTGAGGTATAAGCCTCTGGCGTTCGCAGCACTGAGGGGCAGAGTTCCATGGTGTATCTGCACAAGATTGTGGCTCTTCACACAAAGTAGTCTATTTTTTATTTGTTTTTAAATCTATTACCTGTTAGTTTTACATGATGCTTCCCCAGTGTTGTTGGCTTTTTTTTTTTGTTTAGGTCTGTAAATAGCACTGCCTTTTCACCTACTTCAGGCTTTCTGAGGATTGTGTAGATGTTCATTTGTTCATTGCTTCCCCTTCAGACATGGCTCACCCCTCCCACTGTGGTGAAGAGTCCTAACTTATTCAGTGGCTTATTGTAGAAAACGCTTTGTGTCTAACACTATCCTTGTCACCCTTCTCTGTAATTCTAGTTTTCCTGTGTCCTTTCATAAACATTGCAAACTGGGGAACAAGAGGCTCATACGAAGCCCAGAGGTTTACCTTCAGAAGGTGAAGAGAGACATAGTTACTTGGGGAAACTATCAGCTGTTGCCAAGACGTACTCTGACTCTTTATACTTGTTTCTGACCATTTCCACAGCAGCCAGCGCAGGGATATCCTGGTGGTTTTCATACTGATGGTGGGAAGCAGGGATGCTGATTTAGGTGTCCTAAGATGTGTGGATAGTCATTTCTTGGTGTTGTATTACCTGTTGATATTCTGTTCAGAACAGTTACCAATGCTATACTCATGCTTGGTGTTTTTAATTTTTAGAGGGGTAGTACTGATCTCTACCACTTTGTTTTTATCTTTCAGAAAATCACCAACCGTGTCTTAGGGAGGAAGGTACCTTGGAACTGATAAGGATCTCCTGTTCGGATGAAGGCGTATTGTGCTTAGTAAACTTGCAGTGTCTTCCTCTGTAAAGAAGACTGTGATGTGAAATAGATAATGCAGTAAATATTGTAGAGTGTATGTTTTGTGGAATTCAGTTACGTCTTTTTGTACTAATACAATCTTGCCATATTTTTAAGATATTAAAGGATCAATGGTTCAAAGTGAATGACAGTTTTTTAAATAAGTGGCTGTTTGTAATGTTATGTACTTCCAAAGTAAATGTAGTTTTTGGAAGTACTTGGTTCACAATATATTTGTAACTACCTGATGGAAATAGCAGTTTTATATATATTTTAAATTGTTTTTAACAATGATTTTTAAAATTTTATTTCCTATCAGTGTAGAAAACTTATTTGTAATTGTTTTGTACTGAAAAAAAAAATCTAAACCTTAAATAACATCAGATCAATTTGTAGCAACTATTGTAGCAATCATGAAACATATCTTCATTGTCCTTATGGACAACATCTAAAGAAACTGGGATGTAGTCACCTCTTACTCTACCCAATACAGAGTTTAATTAAGAACTTTCAGCTGTCACAGTTGCATTGCAAGAGTGGAGGTGTCATGACTTCATTTACTTTTTGCGTGGTTTGCTATCTTTCTGTATTATCCAGGAGAGTCTAATCAGAATTTTTTTTATGTTGGGAGTTTTTAAGGCTTGCCCAGGAGAGTCCCCTTCACTTCGTTAGATGCTTGCGTATTCACAGGGTGCTTGGTTATACACTTAATGAGCATCACACTGGCAAAATATGAAAAATAAAGGTCGTGGTTCTTGGTGATAGAAGCCTGAAGTCTCAGTTTCATTTACTTATCACAGCAGAGTTCATATGGTGTATAAACAGGAAAAGACACCTGAGGAAAACTAAGTGTATGCAAACAGTGGTTTCCTATTTTCATGTCACCCAATTTTCTGTACTTAAAATCTTCATATCAATTTAGTTTGAGGAACAACTGTACCAGTAAATTCTGCAGAGGATGAGGCATAACTGAGACCTTTTGACCAGTTGTGTTCACCAAGAATTTTATAGAACTTTGTTTCACCCCTTGGCTGAGCCATCCAGCGGTGGCTATGTTCCAGCTCTGCCAGTAACCCCTGGAGTTCACATCAGGCTGTAATGAATCAAATCTTAAAATGATGGGAAATAATATGATTCCCTTGAAGGTCAGTAGAACTACACTAAATTACACTATACAAAGATTCGGCATGATAGTTTTCAAACTGTGGTCTGTGCGAGTGGTAGCACATGCTGTTAAAGCAGCTGTTATATCCTACCTGACAGTCAGAAGGAAATAGTCTGAGAATAAATCTGGGCATGCTCTGCTTAGCAGAATAGCATGGAGGAAAAAAAAAGACACCAGAAATACATAATCTAATATGCCAGAAGGCCAGATCTGGTTTGGTCTTGGGAAAACTGAAGTTAAAAATGTGGGTTAAAAATAATGTGTCATGTGGCTGTGATAGATCAGCTATGAGAATGGCTTATGTCCTTATGTCTTCCTACTTCTCAAAATCTGCTTTTACCTATTTGCTCCTTTCACTATGTTGCCTTTTGGGAATCAGTTTGGATGCAAACTGCTTTGTCTTAATAAAGTGCTTTTCTTGGGCTAGAAAACAACTTTGTATGTTGATGAAGCAGAAGATGTTAAAACTTGCTGGTACTAAAGTTTGTCATTGCAATTTCCTGATACACATATGAATAAGCTTTTTTCCCCGCTACAAAAAAAATCAGTTGTGTAAGTCATGATAAGATATTGCCTCACTGCTCATTTAAAGCTGCTTAGCTTCTTAAATATGATTATAAACTTTCAGCTGATGGGGGGTGGGGGCGGGGAACACTCCTGAGAAAGCTTAAGGGCCCTGCTGATGCTTCAGGATATGCTTGGAAGTCGTCTTGCATTTGGATAACACAGCTGATTTTCTTAATGTCCATAGTGTGTCTGTGCGCTGTTCCCTCACAAAAGCATAGAGGTCAATAATCAAGTACATTGTGAAGCAAAGAAGGGTAGAGGTAGTCTGTTTCAACTAGCTGGAGTACCTGTCCTCATAAGTAGAGACCTACACGTAAAACCTTTCAAAACAAAGAGCTGCTGCAAATTTTTTTTTGTTTTACCTTGCTTAAAGGCGTTCACTAACTGCCAAAATACTGTAACAATCACTGTCATTCTGTGAGTTGTTAGAGCGCTTTAGCAAGCAGCATGAGAGCTTTAGCAAGAAATAGCTGTAAGCCTTCCTTTGGTAATAATATTGTAGCATTTTTTCCATTGCTAGCGGAGAGGTGGGTGCTTCTGTTAGTTTTCTGTCCAGGCACACTTGAGTATATCAGAAAATGTGACCTGATAATTGTTCTTGGATGTCTTATGCTGGTCTTGGGCTGCACAGAGAGTTTATACTCTGGTTTCTGAAGTAGTGTAAAGCAAATGTTCTCTTTGCTTTGCACACGGGGTGGAAGGGGAAGGTTTTAAAGGAACATTGAATGTGTTTTTTGTGAACTTCCCCCTGCCATGGGTAAGCAGCTGGAATTCCAGATGAAATTGGGAGGAGCTGCAGTTTCTTAGAACTTACAAAAATTAGGTCTATGTCCAGGTTTAAAGAAGTAGAGGCAGGCTCCTGCTCAGTCATATACTCAAACAATGCGATCATCCATCCTTGTCATGGTTTCTTCATGATGGATGCTAGTGAAGATGACTCACATCCATTCCACTTTACCATTCCTTGTTGTTATCAGGTCAGCTGAAGCTCATGCTGGGTGAAAAGCATCTAGTGTTTACAGTTCTATGGAAAGAGACTGTTGATGTTTGGAGTCATTGGTTGCAGCACGGGAAGACTTCTTTCCAGAAACTCAGGAAATTTATGCTTGTCTTGTGCTGACTCCAGAGTGGAGTCATTTCTTCTTAATTCACTGCTACACAAAGACTTTTACGGAAAGTTCTGCTAATCTTTATTAAAAAAAAAAAAAAAAAAGTTTAAAAGAGGGTGGAAGTATTTTTTTTTTGTTTTAGAACCTTAGAGGTGCAGGCTTTTGTTCTTAGTTACCCAGAAATGTTCTTTGATCGGTTTGCCATGCCCATCCTCCACAACGATTGTCGTGTAGGTGCCAAATACGTGTTTGAGTCTCACCAAAAAGCCTGCTCTCATAGCTGCTATCTCAAAAACTGAGGAAGCAGCAGCACGGTTGTCTTTCGAATTGTCTGCAGGAACTGAAAGCAGCTTTGAGCTAGTGCTGTCATCATTCATTTCTACCTTGTTTGTCACAGAGTTAATGTAATGGCTGGTATTTGGCTTTGGACTGCCTGTAGATGGACCCTCAACAAACTGCACTTGAGGTGGTCAGGTAGATGAGGCAAGGAAGCCACGGGGAAAGGTCTGTAGAAAGCAACCTTATGCTTTGAAAGGTGCGTTTTCAAAATAAGAGACCTGTTTGCCCTTCAGAAATGCTTTCCATTTCCTCTTTGGTGATCATTTCCACTAGTTCTACGTTTTGTGCTGTAAATGCCATCCGTATGGCATGGCATTTATATTTTTGTGTATAATGACATGTCCTATATTTTATAACGACGTGTTAAATCCGCTGGTTCTTGATGGATGCTTTGGAGTCCTTTCTGTAGAGAACCACTCTCAGGTTGGAGGTCTGCCTCGTCGGCAAGCTACGAGGGGGTGGGTGAGGAGCTTGAGCTGATGCTGTGTGGGACACGTTCTCCTCTCATTGCTGGGAGGATTTCCATCACCCTTGCGATTGGTGTCCGTGGCAAAGGGAAGTGGTAGCGTGTGACTTGCTTGGAAAAGGCAGTTCCCGGCGGAGTGCGGTTGTGTTACTGTACCGCTGTCTGGGTAGGGCCTGGTCCAGAGCAGTTGGCTCCTGGAGGGCCGCTTTCCAGAAGGGCTTCTGCTGTCTGCCTCTGTCGGTGGTGGGTGTGGTAGTGGTTGTGCGATGGCCTGCAGGACAATGCAATGGAATGCCTTTGAAGAGGAAGAAGCTGAAGGGGGAGATTTGCCCCGTGCAAGCAGGTAAGCTAACTGCTTCCGCTTGCCATTAAAGCATCTGGGTTTATAATTCACTTTTCCTGAAATGAAATTCTAATTAAGAAGGAATAGTGCTTCCTGGCTGGCTGTTCATTAGTCCAGATCAAGATTTAATGCAGTAAAGATGTCTTCAATATATTGTTTCCTTTATGCAGCGTTTACTCTTTTGCCAGCTGGGTGGCTGTACTTGCACAACGCCTAAACTGTAACATGAAGTCATTGGACATGCTCGTCGCAGGCTCGAGGACCAAATTCAGCTGAGCTGCTGTAAATGGGAACGACGCGACTGTTTCACACAAGCGAGGTTTGAAAGTCAAACTTTTATTAATATTTTTCTCCCTACATCAGCAGATAAACTGAATTCTCTGGGCCAAATTAGACCCTGCGGGAGGGTGAATGACCTCCGCATGACAAATGAAAGCCGTGTTGATTAATACTCTTCTGGAAGGCACTCAAATTCCACGGTGATGAGGACAGTTGTAAGAGCTCTTGATAGGCAAGAAGGTTTTCTTCTTACACAGGCTAACTTTATTATGTGCCCATCTGCTGCAACCCTGTCACGTTCTAGCTACATCAGAAGCTGCTGCAAACTTGTCTTCATGATGGAGGGAAAAAAAAAAGAGATTGGCTTGTTTACCCAACTGTGTTGGGTCCTCTGCCCAGGTTCAATTTGGTATGTCCCATGGATCACTGTGCCGCGGGGGGCTTGGTGCTGGCCTCTGCCCAGCCTCGAGTCATCCGCTAAGCTAGCCGGCCCTGGTACGTCTCGTGGAGTGAGACCTGCCGGCTGGATCTGGAGGGCATGGCATGCCAGCTGTGCTCCGTGGCCCCCGAATACCTGTGCGTGCGGAGGTGTTTCTGGGGTACTGTGTAGTCGTTTTAATGGGACACTGCGTGAAACTGGGTATAGGGAGACCTTTTTTTGGTCTGTCTTTCTGAATTATACGTTACAGCTGTCCCTGTCCTTTGCAGGAGGGTCCACAACAGGCTAAGAGCAAGGCGTTTAGGCTGTTGAAGCAGTGGTGGAAGGCGAAGCGTGGGTGCCTGGGGTCTTCCTGAGCACAACTCCTGCGCTCAACCAACTCAACGGGCTGGTTGCCTCCTTTGACGACTGAAGAGTGAGTGCTGGGGAGGGCAGGAGCGTGCTGAAAATAGATACCGAGGGGTGTTCTGTCTTTAATTCCACGGTTGTGAGCGATCCCCTGGCCCCGCCTCACACGTGCTGCTCTTGGCTTAGGCTGGGATACAAAATCCCCCCTCTCAGCCTCAGCTGCCTGGCTGCGTGACCCAGCTGCACATTGTGGTCGGTGCCACAGCTTCTGTAGGCTTTTGTCAGCAGAGATATCGAGTGATCGAGGCTGTAGGCAGGGGGAAGGATGCCCGTTCCTTTGCACAAAAAGGCTTTTTATAAGCTGCTCTGGATAACTAGCAGCCGCTGCGATCCCAAGCCTTGTGTAGGGCCATGGACTTCTCCACGGCCAACAGCTACACTCAGGTTCTTGCGCTGGTGGGAAGCGGTGAGACTTCTACTGAGAATGGAGGAATGTGGAAAAATGACACTTAACATGTAGTAATGGTGAGGTCATATCAGTCACAGCATTTTGGTGGGAAAATGCCTCAACAGCGAGTCACTGGGTGTGCTCGATGCCTCGTACGTCTTCTGTGAGAAGCGAGCAGGGTGATGGGCTGCTGTGGGAAGGCTGGAGCCTGTCAGCTGCTGAGGGTTTCCTCCGGCTTATGGTCCCTGCTCCATCCAGCCCCTGGCTCACCCCTCTGCCAGTCCTGGCCGCGAGCTGCCCTTTCTTAGAAAGACATTCACAGCTCTGCACAGCCTCATCCCTCTGGACATTGCTCGTGATGCTTTTCTGATAGCCAAAAGCCCTGTCACGCACTGGAAAATCTGCTCCTTGTGTGCCAGGCTGCAGATTTACAGCTGCTCTGCGGAGCTTCCACCGAGTTGCCTGGGTCTGAGGTGGGATGGCAATGCCCTCTGGTTCTCAGGACGCTTGCACAGGTTTATTCTTTGGCGTGACTTTGGTTTTTGCAGTGTTTGCTGTCCCTCCCGTCTTCTCATGGAGGGTGGTGGGAACTGCTCAGCCCCTCCGTGGTGAGCTTCAGCAGGAGACCAGCCTTCAGGGAGCCCTTCCTGGTGCTCTGCAGAGCTCAACCCAGACAGGGCAGAAGTAGTGTGGCACAGCTTGTGGTGAGAGCGAGGTGTTGCTAAATGGCGCTTACCCACCTGAAGAGTGCTGGGTTTGAGGTTTTTGGGAGCTCTGCAGGTGCTGCTGAGCTGGGGCAGGCTCACAAACAGTGTCGAGATGTTTGCATCTGCTGGTCGCATCCGCCTGCCTGTTCGCAGGACCTTGACACGTGTTGGAGCGCCGGGAGGGCTCTGACAGTGCTGCTGCTGGGGCTGCGCTATCCGCGTTTGCTGTTTGCCCTGGGAAACCCCAGGAAAGTTCCCTGTCCCCTCCTCTCCTGCGGTGTCACCTCACCAGAGGCCCCGGAGTGTTTTGGGTAAGCGCGCCTTGCAGCTCTCCCCATTTCACACCGGGGCGAGCAGGAGAGAAAAAGCTTTAGGAACGCTTTAATTATTAGGCTTAATCAGTATTATTATTAGGGTTTTAACAGTTATTAACGAATCCTTGCCCCGAGCCCCAGGGGAAGGACCCCAAAGGCGTGGGGTGACGGAGGAGGCTGCAGAGAGCAGCTGCGGTTTCGGTGCATGTGCAGGAAGGAAAGCGAGCGGCCCCCGTCCCCGCATGCCTCCCCACCGGCGCGGTGCGGCGAGCTGTGCCGGGCGCCAGCGTCCCCTCCCCTTGGAAGAAATGACACCAACCATAAGCGTGCTGAGGGCTGCGGAGGGGTCTGTCCTCCATCTCCCCCCGGCTTTAGGCACCGCTGGGGTGCGTGGGGTTATTTTATTTAATTTCCCCCCTTCCTCGTGCACCTCCTTGAGGCTCTTCCTCGGGGAGGATGGAGCGGGGAGCACCAGGGGTGGCGGGGGGCTGCTGCCGTGGCTCCGGTGGGACGTCCCGGACAGGGGGGTAGAGCTTGGGAGCAGCCTTCGCCGCCCGTCTGGTTTTCATTAGTCAGCCCGGCTCGGCCAAGAAACACAGCAATAAATAAAGGCGAACAATGCCAGCCCCCTCCCTGCAGCCGCCCCCTCCCGCCGCCCAGCCCAGGATGC
>VXAL01005141.1:249246-327462 GCA_013399475.1 Chauna torquata | reverse complement strand
GGGGAAGCGGGACGGAGGGGAGGGGACCCGAGAGCATAAGAGGGAAGGCAGAACCGGCGGCGGCGAGCAGAGGCGGTGACAGCCCCGGGGAGCGCGGGCATGGCGAGGCTGGCCCCCCGCAAGCCCCCTAGCCGGCGGGGCTTCGCCATCGTTTGGGGGGACCACGTCTTCCTCCTGGGNGCTTAGCACAGGGAGGGTGGCGGTGGGCACGCGTGGGGCGACGTGGCTGGGGCTGCACGGAGCAGCCCCCGGGGGTGGCCATGGGCTGTGATTCCTCCCCTTAACCCCACAGCCTTGCTTGTGGAGTGGGGACCCCCCCGAGCCCCCCCTTTCTGTCGGTCCCCCGAGCCCCCTCCCAGCGCCGCCCGGGCCGCCAGGCTCTGCCGATGCCTCTATATGGTCTGGTTGGGAGCGGAGGGCTGCGAGCAGCCGCGTCCCCCGCGAGAGGAGGGGGCACGATGCCTCAGCCCCCCTGGCACGGCCCCCTGTGGGACCCCCCCATCCCGCGCTGGGGACCCCTTGCATCCCAGTAACTATCCCAGCTCCGAGCGGCGGCACCTTGAAGCAGAGCTGGGCTTGTGCTGCTGAGGCTTGTTTTGGGGCGAAACTCGGCCTTTTCTGTTGTTGAGGAAATCCGTTATTTTCCCCGAAGGCTTCTATCACTTTTTCAATGGGTGTTTGCCGAAAGCCTGGTTTTGCCGGTTTGGGTTCAGCCTCCTGTTGTCTCCATTCTCCATCCCTATTTTCTTCCACAACCCCCCCAGGAAGCTGGGGCTTTCTCTGCTCAACCCACAATTTTTATTATTTTTCTCGGTTGAGCTTTGCTGGGTGCTGTGCTGCTGCAGCAAACAAGTTTTCCAGCAGCTCCGAGCGAGCCGCGCTGCTGGGAGAGGAGAGCGGGGCGGGTGGTGGGAGCCAGAAATCCCCATTTGGGTAAATTATGGATAAATCGGGAATGCTTCAGCTGCAGCCTGGGTGCTGCAGGGCTGCTTAGGTGCTGCTTGGGCTGAGCGCTGATAACTTCCCCATCACCCATGCTCCCGACGCGGTGTTCTCAAAAAGGGCTGGGAATGAGTGTGTTTTCCAGGAAAACAGGAAAAAAAAGTAGAAGGGGGTGGGAAACCCACCCCCCCGCACTTCATTTGGGTTTATTTGAGTTAGTTTTAAGGCCCCATCTCATGCTCTGCGTCTCTGCTATTCCCAGCAAAAGCTGTAGTCAAAACAGCGAGAAGCTTAATTTAATAACCAAGAGGCTTTTACGACGTGGCCTGACGCCCAGCCCAGTAACCCCTGCGGAACGGCCGCCCCTCGCGTCCCGGCCTCTCCCCAGACAGCGTGGGAGAAGGACGGGCTTTGCGGCACCCCCGTGCTGGATTTAGGGCTTTTTCAGATGTTTTCCCAAGCAGCCAAAATACCTGAATTTGGCCTCCTGGCCCCATTGCCGTGGGCCCTCTCCTCTTCGCCTAGAGAAAAAATAGTTGTTTAGTTTTTTCCCTGTTTCATTGTAATGGGAAGGCACAAGCTCGCACCGAGCGCACGTCGCTTTGCAGCTGTGCCTCAGTTTCCCCGTATTTATGGCCGTGGGGTTGGAGGCCCCGTCACCGTTTTTGGAGGAGGTGAGGAGAAAGAAACTGCAAGTGTGCCATTGCCTTATCTACAGTTATTCCTGGAATCTGATTAAATGCTATATATAATGAGAGCTGATTAAATGCCACTGTGTGATATCGCCAGGCAAGTCCAGCCGGGCCGGGCAGCTCGATCGCTTTAAGTGCTCGCTCAGCAGCTCCGAACCTACGACTCCATCTTTTTTCCTTTTTTTTTTTTTTCTCCAATAACATCATCTTTCTTCAATCCAAGTCTCCCCGGATAGTTGCACGGGGAACCAAAACAAGCATATAAAATTATAAAGCCATAAGTTCTGTTATTCCACTCCCTTAGTAAATAACTTTGCCCTTGACTGGGGAAGGTTACAAGATCCAAGCTTTCACTGACAACATTTGGCTTGGCAAGGTGGCCTGGTGCTTGACATTTTTGCTAGACCTCATCCCCTCTCGGCAGTGTCTTCAGCAGCAGATTTTTTTTTTCTGCCGTTTTCCAGGCTTAAGTCATCAGTAGCTGCTCACTCTGCTGCAATCAAATACAGCCACATTGTTTATTAAAAAATAAATCTTAGAAAGCCTGCCTGGCTCCAGTCGAGCCAGGGAATGGCTCGTGCTGCTCTGCCCGGAGGAGCTGGGATGGCTTGGGCAAACCCTTACTGTGCTGCAGCTCTTTCAGCTCCTCTGCTCGGTGCTGCAGCCCAGCTGTGGCTGGAAATGAGCAGAAGTCACCCAGAAATCGAGCCATTGCCCAAACCGCATCAGCAGCATAAAAGCATACAGATAGGTTTAAAAAAAAAAAAAAAAAGCCACTTGTGTGATTTCAGGAGTGGGCAGGAGGCACCGGTTTGGGGCTGGGAGAGCAGGGATGCTCCTGGGAGGCTTGCAGGAGCCAGGCTGGGGCGGTGGCAAGGGCACTGGCCTGGGGAGGGGATGATGCTGCGGCTTCATGCTGGTGGCCAACCCCCAGAAACACCACAGACTTGGGCCTGGCTGCCCCCCCGAGCCCCCAGCCCCATTTCTCTTTATGCAGCTGCAGAGGAGCTCCCGCTGTAGGGACTTGCTGTGGGAGCCCTTGCTTCGTTCATGCGCTCACCAGCTCTTCTCTCCCCCAGGGCCGGTGTCCCAGGGGGAGCGGGTGACCCCCCACTGGCTGCTCGGGGGCCGTACCCGGCGAGCCGCCCGCCTGGATGAGAAGGTAAGGACCGCGACGGCTCCTGTCCCCGCACCGCGCTGTCAGAGCGCATCGGGTCCTGTGCTGCCGGGGCTTCGCGGGTGGAGATGCCGAGTTTCCAGGACCCATGAGCCTGGCTTACAGTGATGAGCAGCAAAATCGGAGGAATTAAGGGTGAACTAATTAAGCGTGGCCTTAAATATTGGGCAGTTGGATCCCGGTCTGCAGATAGGTTTAAGGGACCTCTGGGTGCCCCTGGCCCCAGCCCTGCCCCAGCAGGGCCACCCCCAGCAGGGTGCCCAGCACCACGGCCAGGCGGCTGCTGGAGATGCCCCAGGAGGAGCCCCCAGCACCTCTGGGCAGCCGGTGCCAGGGCTCCGGCACCCGCCCGGCACAGAAGTGCTGCCCGGTGCTCAGAGGGGGCCTCTGGGCTCTGGGCCGGGCCCGGGGCCTCTGCTCCTGGCACTGAAAATAACATGGCTCCGTCTTCTATGATGCCCAGGAGCTGTGTGGCGGAGCGGACATCTCTTCCCAGGGTTCACTGTTGGCCCTTGTGCCATCTCCTCCATCCCCACTGTGTCTAAATCCACGTTAGGAGATGCTCGTGGTGACCCTTGCCCAGCGCTGGCACCTTGCCCGGCTCGGGGTCACCGACTCTGCAGCTGCCCGCCGGCCGCAGCAGCTGGTCCTTGCACCCAGCAGCAGGGGGGCTGGGGCTCTGCTCTCCTTCGGGGAGGATTTAGTCATTTCCCAGTACAGCAAGCACCCATGGGGGTCATGGCAGGAAACCGCTGTGGTTTGGGGCCCAGCAGGCTTGTTGCTGAGAAGATTCAGTGCCAGGAAGCGACCTCCTCTGGTGGCATCTCCCTGGAGCAGCGGCCGAGGGTGCAGCTTTGAAGCCACCTGAGATGTCTTCACATGAGACCTACTGGCCGATGCCTTTTCCCGGGGGATTTGGCAGCACCGCTCACATCAGCAGCAGCTGCCGGGAATCGTGTTTCTCCTGTAGCTGAAATAGCCTGCGGTGTGCCTGGCCCCATGCGGCCCCGTTGCGTCGGGGACCTTGTGGTCAGGCTGCAGAAACGTCCCCTCCCTCCCCAGTCCATCACAGTCCTGGTTTTATTTAGGCTGGAGGACATCCGAGAGGCGGGCGGTTTATTTATACCCTTGGTAGCATCCCGCTGCCCAAAATCGCATCGGGCGAGCGCCAATGGCGGGCTGCAAGCGTGCGGTGGCTCGGCGCGTCCCCATGGCCAGCGGGGCTGGGATGGCCACCGGCTGGAGAAAGGGCGGCTGGGCATGTCCCGGCGCTTCCTGGCATCCGCTGTGCCTCAGCTGGCTGCAGACAGCCCGAAACAAGGAGGCTGCTGTTCGGAGGGGAGGCGCGGAGGGGGAGCGCGCTCCAAGCCGGCAGCGGGGCGGCTTTGCAGGGGAAGAACTGCGGGAACCAGACAAAGGACGGGGCAAGGGCGAGCGGCCTCCCGCCTGCACATTGAGATCCGAAGCATTGCTAAGGGCTCAAGTCTCTCCGATCCAGCCCGGCCCCCTTTGCCCCCAACCCACCGCCGAGTGCTTATTTTTAGGATAAATTTATTCCACCCCGTCTCCTCCTGCCCTCCAGCGAAGATGCTGGAAATAATCGCGGTGGCTCGGCGCGGCCGCGACGCGTGTGGGGGCCCGCTCGCCCTTCCCGGCGCACAAAGCGGCCGTTTGTCCCCGCACGGCTGGCTTGGGGGTCCGCGGCACGCTCCTGCATGGCCTGAGGCCACGGGGAGGAGGAGGAGGAGGAGATGCTGTGAGCAGGCTGCTGGAGGCAGCGTGTAGGACATGCGTCTGAGCGAGGAGGGATTTTATGGCCAGGATTTTGGGTTTCTGCTGCAGCATCCGTGGCCGCGGGCTGGGATGCGTTGCGTCGGGTGGATGCGGGCAGGAGAGCCCAGAGGCGCGAGCGCAGCTGGGCCACGCGCATCCTTGAAAATCAGCCCCGACGCGGTCGGACGCTGGGGTCGGTCCCGCTGCTGCTCTGCCGTTAACGGGAGACCGCGTCCGCCGCTCAGGTGTGGAACGATGGCTTCAAGCGCAGTGACGGCAGCGGGCGGGATGCTGTGGGGTGTCCCGTGCCCTGTTCCTGTCCCATTCCGGGAAGCACCTGGGGGACACTATGGCTTCTCCTTTTCCCAGTGATGCTCCTCCCGGTGGAGCCGATGGCGGACAGGGAGCTGCCGGTGGCCCTGCGGCCCCGACGTGTGCGGGCTGGCACGGTGCTGGGCGGGCCGGACCCTGCCTCCCCCTGCGCCTATTGTTGGGGCTGAACTCCCCGCGGGCTCGGCGGCTCCCGGCACACATGGAAGCGATTTTGGAGAGGCCGGGGAGGAGGTCGTGGGGACCCTGATTGCAAACAGCTCCCTCGTCGCCGGCTTGGGGTGGGATCCTGTCCCGCTGCTGCCAGCTGTCCCCTGTCCCCACAGTGGCCGGCAGGACGGCGTGTCGTGCTGCCTGGGTTGCTCCCTGCCTGACTTCTTCCCCTTTGTAATTGCTTTTTGCCAAGTGTGGACTTTGCTCCCTGCAGGAGTGGGGTGTCGTGGTGTCCCGTGCCTCGGCCGGGATCTCCGGGTCACCCCATCAGCAGGTTTCTTGCTGCTATAGCCAGGCGGGGGGTGAAACCATGAGGGCTGAGCTGCATCCAGGCAGAAATCCCCCTCGATCTCCCTCCGGCTCCCTCCTGGCACCCTGTATGGGAACACCCACCAAGGGATGCCTTGACGGAGCGTCCTCCCACCTCCGCTGGGTCCCTGGAGCTGCCAGCGTCCCCTTGTCCTGGGGGTGGGATGTGTCTGTCCTCCTTGTCCTCGCCAATGAGTGCTTGGAGCATCCCCGTGGCTCAAGGACCATCCCCGGAAGCATCGCCAGGGCCGGGCAGGAGCAGGAAGGGAGGACCAGGGACCACCCTGACCCCCGCCGAACCCTGCCTTGCTGCAGGTGCTGTCACCCGGCTCTGCGGCACGGCTCCTGCAATCTGTTTCCTGCAGGGAAGCCCTTTTCCCTTTGCAACGTGTGGCAGGGCAGGACAAGCCAGGACGTAGCTTCTGAGCTGAATTTGCTTTGAAACAACCAAAATCCTGCCTCTGCAGCTGGGGCCTGGATTCTCCTGGTTCCACAGAGCTGGTTGCCCCAGGATGCTTTTCCAGTGAGCAGCTGGAGCTGGAGGCTTGTCTTGGGGGTCTTGGATCTCGATCCTGGTGTGCATTCAGCTGAGGATGAGGCAATGCGGTCCCTGTGCTCTCACGCAGGTTTGGGTGATGGGGAGCTCTTGAAACCCAAACTCTGCTGCTCGGCTCCAGCTGCGCCTGAGCCCGGGGAGGACCTGGCTCAGCCGTGATGCTCCAGCTGGGAGCTCAGCTGCAAAACCCATCACCGTATCCTCTGCGGAGCATCCGGTGACATCCATCCCCAGTCGTGGGGTGGGAACCCCATCTTCTTTTCCTCCTTTTCACATCCAGACTTGCACGGGACATCAGGGCTTGTGGGACCTGCCCAAGCTGAGGGCCAGGCTGAGGTTTGATGTTGCCAGCAGCGCTGGAGGAGGGAGCATGGGCGAGGATGCGGCCGGGAGCCGTGGAGAGACAAAGATCGTCTTTCCTGTTGAATAACAAAGCAACCCCCTTGGCCTCAGCCCCTCTGCAAACATCACTGTGGTTTTTCTGATCAGCCGATTGGAAAAGAAAACCGGAGTTGAGCTCTGCCCCGCGGGCTCCTCGCCAGGGCAGATTCATCCCGGCTGCTCTGCGCCTCTCCCAGCGCAGCCCCGCTGGGACCGGCGTTGCTGCGATGCGCTGGAGAGAGAGGGGCCACCACCTCCGCAGCAGCCCCTGGTGGGGACCGGGGTGTCCTTCTTGGGGGTGGTGGAGAAAGGTGGCGGCGTTGGGGTCAGGGAGGATGCTGCCAGAGCTTGGGATGGTGCTGGAGCCCGGGTGATGCTGGGGCCCAGGGAGGTGCTGATCCTGCCCACTGCTGGTGCATGAGGCCGCGGCCAGCAGGTCTCAGGGACCCAACCGCCTGTCATTTAGGCTCAGGGCAAAATTATCAGCCCCTAATCAACGCAATTAACGTGATAACCTTTCCTGGCCTTAGAGCTGGGTTATTTGACTCCTGCCTGGCATAAGAGTTGCGCGCTCGCTCCTTTTCCGTCTTTTCCATCCTGCTATTTATTTCTGCAGGGTTTTGTCCCATCCAGGATCAGGCCCCCCGCTCTCTGCCGCCTCCCCACGTACTCCCCAGCCCCGGGGGAAACTGAGGCCTGGGGAGGGGGACACCTTGCAATGCGGCCCCTTGCAGGGTCCGAGCACCAACCCTGTTAGCAGTAATTTATTTTCCAGCCTTTCGGGGGTGTGACAGTGTGTGCACGGGGGGCTGCGAGCATCGGTGCAATCCTGCACACACACGCGTCCCTTTAAGACGGCGGCTGGGAGCGAGCATTTTGCCAGACAGGCCCTGAAGCTGAGGCAGGGAGTAATTGCTGGGGAATTCAAACCGCCCAGTGCCGGGGAGGAAGGAGCCGGCTGGGGCCTGGGGAGGAGGAGGAGGAGGAGGAGGAGGAGGAGGAGATGATGGGTGCGGGGAGAGGGATCAGGGGTGGGAGAAACAGGCTCGAAATACTGGAGGGATGGGGAGGCGGGGGGAAAGAAGGGAAATTGCAAGAAAAATGTACAGACCATGTTTGGCCAGGGAGCGATGTTTGTATAAGATCATGTTCTAAAAATACAGCCCATTCCCACCATCAGCGGAGGAGAGGAGCCTTCGGCCCCAGCTTCCTCCTCCTCCTCCCGCACCGCACAGGGCCCCTCGCCGTGGCCGTGCCCAGGGGCTGGCGGGGAGCAGCACGGCCTCGCCTCGCCTTTCCTTGCTGGTTTTGTTTTTGTTTTTTGTTTTTTTTTTTAAACACCGCGTCTGTTCTCCTATTTTGGAGCTGGGAAGACGCCGTGTGGAGCGTCGGGGGGGCTCGGCCATCATGGCTCCGTCACTGCGTCCCCATGCTGCCGCGGGCCGGGGTGACCAGCACCTTGCCATCCTCGGTAAATGGGGTGACACAGGCTCAGCCCTGCTTGGGGACAGGGGCATCCAATTTGAGCAGCTTAACCGAGTGCTCCGTTTGGAGTGGTCCTGGCAGTACAAACCCTGCATCGCGGGTGCCCCGCACCCCGAAATGCTCTGTGCCATGATGCTGTCCCTTAAGAGCATCCCTGGGGCTGCAAGGCTGGAGGTCCTCGGTGTCCCCGGTGCACGAGGAGCAATGCCCTGCTGGCTGTAGGGACGGGAGGGGACAGCAGGAGGATTTGGGCTTCGGTTTAGCCCAGTTTCGGAATCACCCGACTTCACCCCCACCCCTTTGCATTCCTGGTGAAAAACCCGTGATGCTGGGAGCAGCCGAGGCCGGAACGTTGCCGGGACGGCTCCTTCCTCTCCCATTTGTCTTCCGAGCTGGGAAAATCTCGGCAGCGTGGCGGCGGAGAGCTGGCCAGCCCCAGCCCACCGCGGCCCTGGTTGGGTAGTGGGAGGGAATGGCTGCACCGTCACGGGTGGGGAGGGACCGGCCGAGGGGGACAGACCCAGAGGGCGATGGAGGGAGGAGATGGAGGAGGCCCGAACTGAGCCAGGGGTGGGAAGGGGCCCCTGGGTGCTGCCGTCCCACCGGGGGGCTCCTGCAGCTCGGGGCTGAAATGAAAACCTGGGGTTGTGCGGTTGCATCCCGGTGCAAGGAACCCCAGCCCAAACTGGCTGGTTGTGCTGGTTTTGGATGGTTTTACGGGACATCTGCAGTCACTGTCCTTTGGGGAGGTGGCTTGGTGCCGTCTCCCACCCGCACCCCAACTCTGCCCTCGCTTGCTCCCTGCTGCCCCATGACCAGTGTCACCTGCAACCAGTGTCACCCGCTGCCACCACTCTGGTGATGTGACATCCCAGCCACAGAGGCACCAGACACAACTGGGCGCAAAGACACCGAGCATTGCCAAGTGACGCCGGGGATGCTTTTCATGTCCCCAGCGCTGGAGCCGGGGAGGGGATGTTGGGACATCAGCTCAGGGTGGCACATCTGGGTTCAGCGCATCCCTTCGCATGCAAACCAACGGCGCTGGCATGGATCCGTGCGCACGGTGAGGAAACCAGTTCCCGTTTCACTCCCTCCGAAGTCAGGGATTGAGTAAAACCTCTGGCATCCTGGGGAAGCTGAGTCAACCGCTTCCTCTCGCTGCCCACGGGTATTTTTAATGGTGCAGTTATCCGCTGCCCAGGAGGTTGCTATTTATTTCCGTGGCTATGGCACGGCGGGTGGTGCAGCTGCCCTGCGGAGGTGCACGGAGGTGCCAACACCCCCGGCTCCAGCTTGTGAACCTCTTGTCCCCTGTGTCCCTGCTCATGCCCTCCCCTGTTTCTGGTGCTCGCCCCACAATTTTGCAGTAGGTCCTACAATAACACAGGCTGATGCTGGGGGTGACACACGCCTGTCTGGCAGCACCCTGGGCTGTCCGTCCTGACCCCATCCCTCCTTTCCTTCCTCCACAGGTGCCGGCGCCAGCACGGGCAGAGGTGGCCGTCATGGCCGAGGGCAGAGAGCTCATCCTGGTACTGGAGAGGAACGAGTAAGTGTCGGGGCTGGCTGGGGAAGGGTGTTGGGCGTCCCTGGCACAGACCCACCCGGACTGGGATTATCCGTGGCTCTTCTGCTGCATGGGAAGGGACAGCTCAATGTGGCTTCCTGCTGGCCGTGGCCAATGCAGTACTGCAGGATGCTGGGATAGGGATTAAACGCTTTTTCTCCATGGCTTGCACCCGTGTCATGCAAGAAATGGGCTGGGCAATGCCATGGTGCAGGATGCAGCGTGGGTGAAGGATGGAGATGTCCAGTGTGACGTTCCTACAGCCCCACTGGGAGGGCTGATGCTGCGGGGTCTTTGGTGGTAGCTTGGTGGCTGCTGGCATCGAGGGCATTTGGGAAGCTCTTCTGCTGGTTCAGTCTTGGTGGCTCAGCCAACCATGGAGAACCTCAAGATGGTCCCTGGGGACCTTGTGTTGGTTTTGTCTGGTTGTGTTTTCGGGTCTCTCCTAGCGCTCGACGGCCCCGGGAGGAGCAGGGCGTAGTGCGATCCCCGCAGGTCCGGCTTCTGCTTCTGCTTTCTGCCAGCTGTGGAGTGGGCAGCGGGGGTTACAAACTAACGTGCAAAGCCTAGCCTGGATCCTAGCTGCCGCAGCAGGTCCAGAAATGTTTTGATTTCTTCTCATGACCCTAATTCTGGCTCTGGAAGAGAACAGGGAGACCTGAGCCCCCATCAGCTGGAGATGGCACTGAGTTTGCAGAAAGTGTTGAATTCGGGAGAAGCAGGCGGAGGGTGGGAGCAGGGTGCAGCTCCGGGGAGGAGGGAGTGTGGGAGATGTGAGCTGGGTCTTGGCGCTGCTCGGTCCCCCCGAAGGGATGAGTGTGGCCAGGAGGTGAAGAACGGCCCTGGTGTCTGCAGTGCCTCTGGCAGGGCTGGAGAAGCACGGAGCACGGCATGGAGCTGAGCTCTGGGCGAGGGCACAGAGGAAAAGAGGAGGGGTTTGGTGGTGGCAAAAGGGCGCTGAGCACCCAGGACCATCCATGACACCCAAAAGCATTCATGGCACCCAGGACCATCTGTGACACCTGAGACTGTCCATGGTGCTCAAGAGCATCCATGGCACCTAGGACCATCTGTAGCACCCAAGGCGGTGCATGGTACCCAAGACCATTCATGGCACCCTGGAGCATCTGTGGCACCGAAGTCAGTCGCCTGGTAGTCCACAGCACCCAGGACTGTCTGTGCCTAGCGCTTGTGTCCACTGGGGAGACCGACACAGCCACGGCCATCTGAGCTGCGTCTTGTGCCAGCCAACAGGGCTACCTCAGCCCTGCCAGCTCCTGGGCCGGCGTGCCCGCAGCAATGCTTTTGGAACCAAACCGGTTATAAAATAGAAACCAAGAGGCAGGGAGCCCGACGCTGTTCTGGGGCTGGCTGCTGGCTGCATTTTCTTCTTCTGCAGAACAAAACCATGGGGAAGGGGCCCAGCAAACCAGGACCAAAGGGTCAGCAGGGGTGTGAACCCAGTCCTGCATTGTCCTTCTGTGGGTGTGCTGGCTGCGGGCAGCAGGGTGCCCATCACCCTGACGTCTGGGCAGGGTTGCTTCTGTGCTGCCTGGCCTCCAGTGCGCAGGCGCATGGGACGCGAGCTGAGCTCTGGCTCTTCTCGCCTGGCGGCAGGAAGCAATTTGTCAGCGCGGGGCCAGGGCTGTGTCACTGCTGGCTGGGATGAGAGACAGCCGGCAGCTGTGGGGAGTGGGATGAAGGCGAGGGGGACAGGCTGTGCTAAAAGCAGCCTGAGGTTTCTCACCATCGGCTCTGTGTTTCTGGGGACGTGTTGGTACGGTGCTGGTACGGTGTTGCGTCAGGAGCATCACGCTCGTTGTGCCATGGATAAGTCAAAGTGACGCGCCCAAGGCTGGATGGGGTGGCCGTGTCAGAGACCCCAAACCGGCCATGCTCTGGGTCTGGACCCCATATACGGGGTTGACCCCATCTGCTCCAAGCTGGACATTCCCCCCTGGGGACTTTGGCTTGGTGATGACTTTGGATGCTGCTGCTTCACTGGGGTGGGGGCAAATGGAGACTTAGCAGGGCTGAAGGTCTTTGTTGAAGTCCCATGGGAGGCTTGGTCCTTATAGAGAAGCCATCGCCCCCCAGCTACTTGACTCAGTGGTGGCAAGCCCTCTGACAGCAGGGGGTGGGCAGCCAGGCTCCCCCTGTGCCCAGGTCCCCGAGCAGGATGGGCAGCCCCATCCTTGCTGAGATGCAAACCAGAACCTAGGGGCTTCAGAAAGGGGCCAGAGGCTGTGAGTCATCCCCTGTACACATATTCTGGGGCTGGGCAGCAGTGGGACCTCCCAGTCCCTTTGGTCCTCCTGTGCTGGGCTGTGTCCTTGCTGGCTGTGGGCCCCAAAAGGGTCAGCACCTCCTCGGAGCATCCCGGGGTTCCTCACCGCTCTGCTCTCTCCGCAGGCTGCTGGCACCGGGCTACACCGAGACGCACTACACCACGGGCGGGCGGCCCGTGACAGTGGCTCCCAACCACACGGTGGGTGCCAGGGGACCGGTGTCACTCATCTCAGAAGAAGGGGGATGATGGTTTTGGGGTGCCTCAGCTGCCCCTCCAGAGTCTCAGTTTCCCCAGGAGGAGCCCTGAGCATCCCTGAACGCTCCAGACCTGCAGCCTCTCTTTGCAGCTTTCAAGTCACGCAGACAGCTCAAGCAGCAGCAAAGCCACCCAAAGCGTCCCTGTCCCCTCCCCATGCCAGTCCCCTGTCCCCGCGGCAGTGTCTGGGGATATCCGCGTGTCCAGCCTGCTTTGGGAAACCACTCAGGCTGAAGCCGAAGCCCCACCGGGGCAGGGCACGGTGTTTTGGCTGGCACCATCCCCGGCGCCCAGCGCAGGAGGAATGCGGCAGCACGCAGCTCCTGGAGCTCTTGGCTGTGCTACAGCACCTCGGGACATAAACACAGGCAGTGCCAAGCTGGAGTAGCCCCGCTCTCCCCGATGTGCCCCCTCTGGTGATTTGTCACCCAGCTGGCACGCAGGGGGATCATCTGTGTCCCAGGCTGAACCTCAAGAGCCAGCAGCATCCCAGCTCCATCCTTCCCTTTCCCCAGTGCAGAAGGACCCTGCTTGCTGGTTATGAAATGCAAAGCGGGCAGTTTTTTTGGGATGGGCACGTGGGATTTATGGCTGGCCGGCTCTTTGTGCTGGTTTCTAACAGAAGTCTCCATCGCCTTTCTCCCAGGACCACTGCTACTACCATGGGCACGTGCGGGGCTATGGGAGCTCCTGGGTCGTCCTCAGCACCTGCTCGGGAATACGGTACGGAGCGAGCGGGGCGGCTTTTGGGGCTGCTGAAGGGGGGACGGATGTGCTGCCCCCTTCCCTCCGTGGGCACCCCGCTCTGCCGACCCCTCTGTGAGCAGCACCAATGCTCCTCCATGCCCAGCTCTGTGCTCTGTGCTGCAGTGAAGGAGCTGCAGGAGCCATTTGGGGCTGCTCTCCATTGCCAGGGGCCTGATAGTGGTGAGCAGCAACGACAGCTACTACCTGCACCCCCTGGGGACCCCCGAGCCGGGCCACCACGTCATCCACCGAGCAGAGCACCTGCCCATCGCAGGTGGCACCTGCGCCCACGGCGATGACTTCGGGAGCACCATCGGTGACATCGCCTGGCTCTTCAAGCCGGTGGACCACCGGGTAAACCCAGCCCCAGGTCCTTCGCTTGTGGATGGGCAGAGGGCTGGGAGCGGGGCTGTCTGCACCCTTGCTAAATGTCTTCTGCTGCCCTGGGTGGGAAGCTCACAGGGATTGAGTTTGGGCAGGAGACCTCAAAGGGAAGCCCTAGGACATGTGGGTTGGGACTGGTGCTGCATTGTATGGTGTGGGATGTGATGTGGGATGACACTGGGAAATTGAACTGTAGCCACCTAAATTGTCCTTATCTCCCTGTGCCTCAGTTTCCCCTCACAGCAATCCTTCCTGGGCAGCTCTGCGGTGTCTGGGGAGCCTACGATGCCCAGAGCCATGGGCTGCCCACTCCTTCACTCCTCCAAGCCTTGCTGTCTGTCTTGCAGGTGAAGAGAGATGCCTGGAGAACCATGAAGTACATGGAGCTCTTCATCGTTGCTGATCACACACTGGTGAGCGCCACACAGACGAAAACCTGATCCTTGCAGGAAAGCCAGGAGCCTGCTCTGTTTCCACCTCTGCTCCTGCTCTGGTGACCCTTCCCCATCCCCATCTCTTTGCAGTTCAGGAACCAGAACCTCAACCTCGGCCACACCAAACAGCGAATCGTGGAGATTGCAAACTATGTGGACAAGGTAACGCCAATCCCTTGTCACCACCTCTCGTTCCCAGTGCATGGGAAGCACCTGAGCTTGGGGCCAGCCCATTGGAGACCCTCAGGGACTGTCCGCATGTCACAGGTGCTAAGAGTTTAGATGGCAGTCATGAAGCACATGGTGGAAAATGCATTGCCACCCTTTAGCTGATGGTGGCAACTAGGGGAGGTTCACCCTGCTGTAGCCTCAGAGGCCAGGATCTAAGCTGGCATCCTTGACATGAGCTGGGGCATGCTTAGTGTTGTGGTTCTCCAAACCTATAAACAGTCAGTGGTGTCAACTAGTGGATGGGACTGTGCTGCCCTGACTGGCTCCTGCACCCACGCTGTTGCCTGTAGAGCTCATGTTTGCAGGTGAATTTGGGACAAGTGTGTCCCTGAGTCACTGAACCAGAGGGAAAGCATGGAGACCCACCAGATGAGACACCATGGTGGGGATGGGAGACAGGCAGCGAACGCGAGTCCCTGACCTCTCCATCCCCGTCCGCTCCCTGCAGTTTTACAGGTCACTGAATATCAAGGTGGCCCTGATTGGCCTGGAGGTGTGGACGGAGCGGGACCAATGCGCCGTGACCAGCGATGCCAACGCCACGCTCTGGTCCTTCCTGCAGTGGAAGAAGGCCCTGAGGTCTCGCAAGAAGCACGACAACGCCCAGCTGCTGACGTGAGCACCCTGCGGACCCTGGGATGTGGGGGCAGTGTGCTCCCAGCTCGGCCCAAGCTCTCCAAAAGTGCTAATTACTAATTGCTCTGGCTGGGCACGCTAATTACCCTTCTGTTCTCCTTTCCGGTGCACATCTGAGCAGCGGGAAGACGTTCAGGGGGACGACCATCGGCATGGCCCCGCTGGAGGGGATGTGCAGTGCAGACAACTCTGGAGGCGTCAGCATGGTAAGAGAGGCACAGGGGTCCCCGCTGCTCCTCCTGGGCTGGGACCCCGTTGCCACCCCGTCTTGGTGGGGTTGTTCATGGGCCTGGAGGACCAGCCACCCAGGCTTGGTCCTGGGATGCAGTCTGAGAGTAACCAACAATGCTGGTAGCCCATTACCCCTCTCAGATGTTGGCCAAGCCCTAAGCGAGGTTAGAAGAGGATAGCTGAAAGCGTTCCTGCCCTGCGTACACCCCAGCTAGCAGCAGTGCTGGGGTCTCCTGTGTTGCTTCTGCCCCTCATCTTGAGTACCCCCCTCTTGTTTCTTGCTCACACCCTCTGGTTTTGCAGGGTCATCTCCACCCTGTGTAACTCTTATCCCCCTCATAATGGGGTGATGGTGGCCCTGGTGACCCTGCGGTCCCTGGTTGGGGTGGCAGTGTGGGACACAGAGGCTTCTGGCTTTTTAGGACCCAAGGCCCCAATTTTTCAGCAGTGAGCTCCAGCAGAAGACCACAGAATCAGCTAGGTTGGAAAAGACCTCTGAGATCATGGAGTCCCACCTACGACCTAACACCACCCTGTCAACTAGACCATGGCACTAAGTGCCCCATCCAGTCTTGTCTTAAACACCTCCAGGGATGGTGACTCAGCTTCCTCCCCGGGCAGCTCATTCCAATGCCTAATCACCTCTTCTGTGAAGAACTTCTTCCTGATGTCCAACCTAAACCTCCCCTGGCGCAGCTGAAGACTGTGTCCTCTTCTCCTAATCTCGTCCTAACATCTTCCCAGTTGTCCCATGGAGGGGTTATAGGAGACCAAGCCCCACTTCTGCCATGGACCCTCCTCATGCGGGACCCAGCTGCAATCCCAGGGCCGCCGTGGTCCCTCTGCCACACCCAACCCTGTCCCCCAATGTGGGGGCCGCCCCTCTCTGCCCCTCCCAAGCTGACGCAGCCCCCGTCCCTGAGCAGGACCACTCGGAGCATCCCATCGGAGCCGCCGCCACCATGGCCCACGAGATCGGCCACAACTTCGGCATGAGCCACGACAGCCAGGGCTGCTGCGTGGAGGCCACGCCAGAGCAAGGCGGCTGCGTCATGGCAGCAGCCACCGGGTAAGTGGCGGGGAATGGGGACAGGGACAGGATGCGGCCGTGAGCCCCGCCGAAGGCTGCAGGTGCTATCGGCAGATGGGCAGATGGGAGCGGGGAGGGGTCCTGTCCTGCCCTGCGCATCCCAGTTCCCCGCGGTGGGAACACCTTGGTCGTTCATTTCCCCCTCTGCTCCGCTGCGGTGCGGCCCCACCTGCAGCGCTGCGCTCAGCTCTGGGCCCAGCACGAGAAGGACATGGAGCTGCTGGAGCGGGGCCCGAGGAGGCCCCGGGGATGCCCAGAGGCTGGGGCAGCTCTGCTGTGGGGACGGGCTGAGAGAGCCGGGGCGTTCGGCCTGGAGGAGAGGAGGCCCCGGGGAGACCTCGCAGCGGCCTCCCCGTGCCCGAAGGGGCTGCAGGGAGGCTGGGGAGGGGCTCTGTGCCAGGGGTGCGGGGACAGGACACGGGGCGAGGGCTTTAACCGGAGGGGGCAGGTTCAGGTCAGGCGTGAGGAAGAAACCCTGCCCCGTGAGGGCGGTGAGGCGCTGGGACCGGCTGCCCAGAGGAGCCGTGGGTGCCCCGTCCCTGGCAGCGCTCAAGGCCGGGCTGGATGGGGCTGTGGGCAGCCTGGGCTGGCGGAGGTGTCCCTGCCCACGGCAGGGGTGGCACCGGGGGGGCTTTGAGGTCCCTTCCAGCCCCAACCATTCCGTGGTTCTGCAATTCTCCGATTTGCTCACCTCTCTAGGCAGAGCTCTCTGGGCTGACCGCATCTCATTGTGACATTTCTGCTTTCTTTTTTTTTTTTTTCTGCTAAAATATTTTTTCCCCACTTGGGCAGGAAGCACATTTTTGACTGTCTTCAGCCTGTCCCTATTTGCATGTTCATGTACCAGTTTATGGGTATATTAACTTCCTCACCCTGCCGTAACTTGCATGGACTTACTATTTTTTCCCTGCAGCTCAAGAGATTTTCCCCAGACTTCAAAATTACTTCAGAAAAAGCCATGTTTCATGTCAGCAGTGAGATATTCTAATATGAAAGAAATTGTTTTTCAGCAATATGAGGAAATGAAAACAGCACTGAAGTGGAGAGCAGAACATAGCTCCTACTCCCTGCTTCCTCCTTCTCAGTGCATCACTCAAAAAGCCCCAAAAACTTGTGCAAAATTACGGAAGAGCCTTTCTCAGAGCTTCTGTAGAAAATCACTGGTTTCTGTCCAGCTCCTTAAGGGAAAGGCCAGTTGGGCTGTTTGAGAAAAGACCATACATGTGGTAGCTGCTCATTTTATTTTATTTATCTTTTGCTGCTCAGGCCTTATGAATGTTTTCTTTTCATTCCTTTTTGTTTCTTTTTTTCTTTCTTTTTTTTTTAAAGGGTTTTTGTCTGTCTCAGCCTCTGAAGTATTTGAATAGCCCCAGACGGGTATTTCCCATCCGCAGCTGGGCGATAACAGGCACCTATTGAGCAGGCAGCCTGGGCAGATAGGCACTGCACACGTGGAGACCCACCTCGCGGTTAGGGTGGGGGGTCTGCGGTGTCCCAGGTGCAGAGGACCGAGGCACAGAGGTGACGCCTGCACCAGCATCGAGCTGGCAGAGCCTGCAGGCATGGGTGCTCCCTGGGCTCCCAGGTCCAGACCATGAGGGTCTCCTATCTCCAGGAGGTTTCTTGCTGGAGAACCGATGCTCCGGGGGTGGCACTGAGCAGTTCTGCTTGCCCAACTCATTCCAGAAAATGTTTGGGTTCAGTGTGGTGTCCCCCAGCTGTTGGTGCCCGGTGCTCAGCTCTGTGGGTTGGGGTGGGAGATGGTGGTGCTGATGCATCTGGCTGAAGGTGGCTGCTGCTCTTGGAAGGGCTTGTGCCAGTTTGCCCGTGTCCTTATTTCCCAGCTCTGACTGTGATTTTCCACCTTCTCCTGGTCCCGACCGCCCCGGTTCCCACCCTTCCCCATCTGTCCCCTGCGCAGACACCCCTTCCCTCGCGTCTTCAGCTCCTGCAGCAAGAGGCAGCTGGAGAACTACTTCCAGAAGGGAGGTGGCATGTGTCTCTTCAACCTGCCCGACACCAAGGACCTGGTGGTGGGTCGGAAGTGTGGCAACGGCTTTCTGGAGGAGGGAGAAGACTGTGACTGCGGGGAGGTGGAGGTACGGTGCTGGGTAGTACATTTCCTGCAGAGGCTTTTGCAGCTCAGCTCAGCTGCTTGGAGGGAGGATGCAGCGTGGAGAGGGGTCTTTCCAAGGGGAATGGGTTTGCTGGTCACCACAGGGACTCCATCCCAAAGGTGATGCTGTGATGGGTGGAGAAGGGGCTGAGAGCAGCGATGGAGAAGGGGAAGGGATGGATTCACTGATCATGGTGATGTTGTCGTCTTCTCCCCACGCAGGAGTGCACCAACCCGTGCTGCAATGCCCACAACTGCACGCTGAAGGTGGGGGCCCAGTGTGCCCATGGTGACTGCTGCCAGAACTGCAGGGTAAGCCCCTCATCGGGCCCCCCTGTGCCCACCTTGGACCAAGCAGTGAGATACGGCCCCCGTGGGACTCATGCTCTGCATGTCCCTAGGATCAACCCTCCTGGAGCCAAACGAGGAGGGTTATGTATAAATATACATAAACTTGTGTCTGCAGGGGAGCCTCTGATGGCTGCTTTGTGGCTGGGGTCCAGCCCAAAAATCTGGCGTTGTACTTTGTCAGCCCCTTACAGTCCCAGAGGGGACATTATAGATGGTTTATGGCCCCACGCTGTGCCAGGAGGCAGCGTCCATCCCAGCTCGTCCCATTTGCTGCTTTTGGGTGCTGATGTTTCTCCCTCCTCTTGTGGCAGCTGAAGGTAGCTGGGACAACCTGCAGGGAAGCAGCAGGATCCTGTGACCTCCCCGAATACTGCACGGGTGCCTCACCCTACTGCCCGGCCAACGTGTACCTGCTGGACGGCTCATCCTGCGCCTACGGCGAGGCGTACTGCAACAACGGCATGTGCATGACCCACCACCAGCAGTGTGTCCAGCTGTGGGGACCAGGTGAGCCCCGGTCCTGCCTCCACGGGCATCCTCATGGCCCCTTGCTGGAGCAGGAGCCACGTCGGGTCTCAGCGTTGTATCTGCACGGGGGGTCCCTGAGCCCCCTGGAGTGTAGTGGGTGGAGGGTGTTTGCCGTCCCCATCCAGGGTTGGGGTCAGCATCCGTGGGGCTGGCGTGGAGGGCTGCATGCACACTCTGTGAGTGCCTGCTCCTGTGCTGTGCACAGCCCATCTACCTGTTGCATACGGTCCCCACGCTGCACGTAGCCCATACCTTACACGCACCCCCATGCTGGATGTGGTCTCCGTGTGCTGCAAGTCACCTCCACGCTGCAGAGCAGCCCATGCGCTGCCTGAGGCTTCACTGCTGCATCCAGCTTCAGCGCTGCGTACGACCCCCACGCTGTATATGGCCTCCACGCTTACTTTTAGCCCGTGTGCTGCATATGGCTCTCGTGCTGCCTGCAGACACTATACTGCATACAGCCCGTAGGTGATGTGGCTCGCATGCCATACGTTGCCTCCATGCTGTATGTGGCCAGATGCTTTGTACCTTCACTCGCTCCATATGGCCCGTGCTGCATATGGCCCCGACGCTGCATACGGCCCCGTAGGCTGCATATAGCTCGTATGGCCGTATCTCGTGCATGGCCCCCGTGCTGCATACAACTGTGCCCTGCCCATGGGCACACTGCGGTCCCCACACCCCAGACACCCCACTTACACCCACGCACCCCCCACTCCCAGCCCGGGCAGGACGCAGCTCCTTGTCCCCATTTGCACAGCGGCGCTGCCACCCCCAGGGCCAGGAGAGCTGCAGCAGGTACGCAGGGGAGGAGATCCTCCCCCGGTGCCAAAGTCCTCTGCAAGACCCCAGAGCAAAGGAGGTTTCATCCTTCTTGTGCTGTCCTTGACCCAGCACCCACAGCAGCCTCGCCAGGAGAATTCTCCAAGGTGTTTTCTCCATGAGCATCCAGCCACTGGTCCCAGTTTTGGTGTTTCTCCCTGCTGGCTGCTTTCTCCATCCCGCCGGTTATGCAGGACCTTCCCCCTACTGCAGGTGCCTGGCCAGCCCCGGACGCCTGCTTCCAGGACGTGAACATGGCCGGCAACACCTACGGCAACTGCGGCAAAGACAGCCAAGGACGCTACGTGAAGTGTGACAAGAGGTGGGAGCAGCACTGGCACCCGTGGGTGCCCCATCTCCTCCTCCATCACCTGCAGATCCCATTGCCCACCCCTGCAATGGGGCTGGCAGAGCTGTGTCCCCACCTCAACATCATCCTTTGAGCTGTCTCTGTTTTGGGCCTGAGGAAGCCACCAGGTCCTTCCTGGGCTCAGTCCCCACCACTGCTGGAAGGTCGTCCCACCATGTGTCACCTTCCAGCCCAGCCCAAAGGGGAAATCAAGGACAGCATCTGCAGGAGGATGCTCTTTAGGGAGTGTGTGCTCTCCAGTACTCCCAGTTAGACCAGTGATCGTAGAGGGGAACCTCCTGCCTGTTCCCTCCAGCATCTCTCTGTGCTGTCCGTGGTTTATCTAAGCCCTTTCTGAACCTGCTGAGCCTCTCCCATCGCAACCTCCCATGAGCACAGATTCAGAGGGAGGTGAGCCAGCAGGCAGCAGGGCAGGGGCAATGGGGCAGCAAGGATGAGGCAGCCGGTACCCACATCACCTGTCTTCATCTCGGGTGTGCCCTGCTCCTAGGGATGCTATGTGTGGCAAGATCCAGTGCCAGAGCTCAGCTAAGAAGCCCCAGGGGACCAACACCGTCTCCATCGACACCACCATCCGCTTCAACGGGCGGGAGGTAAAGTGCAGGGGCACCTACATGTACACCGCAAAGGATGATGAGGAAGACCTCTCTGACCCTGGACTGGTGATGACGGGGACGAAATGTGGAGATGGGATGGTGAGTACCTCTTCCGTGGGCTGGGGTCTCCTATGGGAGATCAGCTCCTTGGCTCTTGTCCCAGCTCCACTGTGGACACTGGCTCTTCTCCACATGATAGCCAGACCAGCATACGTGGTTTTCCCCACATTTTCAGACATTGCCCTGATGACTTCTCAACTGTGGCATTTCTAGACATTGCCAGATGCTTGTGTGTAGGCTAGCAGGTCCACCTCTCTTTGGTCTCCATGTTAATTTATCCATTTAATGAAAAGTAGAGCAACCGTAGCAAGAGCTGCCTACCCCAGCACTCGATGGATGAGGCTTCCTCCTATGAATAAATGGTCTCCCACAGGAAAACTGTTGGGAATCAAGATATCTATTTGGATAGATACATATAGATGCTGCTAACTGAGCATTAGCCTCTTCTACATGCCCCTGCATCTCCAAGTACTTTACAGAGTGTTAGTTCCGCTAAGAATGGGCAGAAGCCTGGTAGACAACACGGTATCAGGGATGCGTTCCAGACAGGGCTGGCTGGGGAGATACAGCCTTTGCTGTTTGGCATTTTTCTTGTGAAATTTTATCCCAGTTTGGGATGGAAGGCCAAAATGTTGACATTTTCATGAGAAAGGATGGCCGTTTTCGAAATCCAGTGTCAGCTTTTTTTGGCTGCTGCACACTGGCAGCAGTTGGGCTGGATGGGAAGTGCCATCTCCAGGAGCTGCCAGGTGGGTGGTCACGGGAGGGAGGTGGCAGTGGTGGTGGCTGGTCTCCAGTGAGCTGTATGGGATAGCAGGTGGCAGAGGGTTCCTGGGCTGTGCTGAAAATCAGAGTGAAATGTATTGACCTGGGACAATATGAAAACCCACTTGCATTTTCCAATGTTCAATGTCCTTCCAGAAGACCCCTATCTGTGAAACCAAAACAACATTGTCTTCCATCTCTCGGGCCTTTCCTAACCTTTCTCTTCTTGTCTCTCTCTTAGGTTTGCAAAGACCGCCGGTGCCAGAATGCCTCCCTTTTTGAGTTGGAAAAGTGTGTTTCCAGGTGCAACGGCCACGGGGTGAGTTTCTATCTGAGACCTACAGCAGGCTCCTGAGATGAGCTCAGATCCTCAAGCAAAACCAAGTTATATCCCTCAGGGATGAGACTTGCAACACAGTGGGCATCTGCTTTTCATAACTCTCACATGCATGTCAGCTAAGGGTGAGACTGAGCTGAGGTCTTTGCTTATCTGTGTCCAAGTTAGAGGGAGATCATTCTTCATGTGACAACCATCTGCAAAATTTGGATCAGGGTACAGTTTGAACTGGAGAGTGTTCAGAGCTCAGAGCAGGTGCCTGTTCCCTCTGAGAGCAAAGCAATGGTCAGAAATGCAACTGGGACTGCAAAAAATGAAGAGAGAGGTGGTTTAGCGAATAGAAAAAGCCACTATTGTTCAAAGCTTAAAGGCTACAAAAATTTGATCCCTGCAGACGAGGACTCCCTAGGCCATGGCTTTGTCAGATAAGGAAACAACAAACTGCTGCAGAAAAACACTGCTGAGTTATGCAGAAAAAGGTAATAGGTAAAACACCCAATGCCCAGCATTGTTAAGGCTCCTGGTTTGGATACTGTGCTTCAGAAGTGCTGTGGATTAGTGGGACATACCCCGAGGGGAAGACATTTAACAAACTTCTAGCCTAACACAAAGTATTAAGGCCATTGGGCTTGTCTAGTCAAGCAGCATGAAAATTGAGAGTATAAGATGCCTGTCTGCAAGGTTTCTGCAAAGAGCAGGGAAAAAAGTGCGAGCAAGAAAATATCTCTGTACATTGCAGTCACAGATTTGAGGGCAACATAGACATGATGAAGTGATGTCCAAGGGGGGAATATTAGCAGGGGTTAAGCTCCTTCAGCCCTGCCATCTGTTCTCACCCCCAGTGTATGGATCATTTTTTCTACGTGTCCCTGGCGGTCTCCAGCCCTCCTTCCCTCCCTGCAGGTCTGCAACAGCAACAAGAACTGTCACTGCAATGCCGGCTGGGCTCCCCCGTACTGCGAGAAGCCAGGCTTGGGTGGCAGCGTTGACAGTGGCCCTGTGCAGCATGACAGTGAGTCCTGGCACCTGGCGATGCTGGTGGGGCTGGAGCGATGCCACAAGGCAGGGACACGGGGCGATAAAGCTGCTGACGGCTCTGTTCCCAAATGTGTTGTGTTGGGTCTGTTCAGGCAGATCACAGGCTGCTTGGTGGCCACCCATTTTTATCAGAGGCCAGCAGATGGTACTGCTCCCTTTTTGAAGGTGTGATCAGCAATGGTGTCTCTAGCCTGGGTGGCTGGGAATGGGCAGAGGAGTTCAATGTTTGCATCGAGCGGAGCCGTGCTCTGGGTTTAGCCCCTGCCAAAGCAAACCTGGAGGCTGCCAGCTCTCTCAGCCCCGTTCTCATCTTTGTGCTTTCCCTAACAGATCATGAAGCCATCTTAATAACTCTTCTGCTCATCTTCCTGCTCTTCCTCCCGGCCCTGGTGATGAGCATCTACTTCTGGTACCGGCGGGAGAACTCGCTCCTGAATAAATGGATCAAGGAGATGAGGAGGAGGAGCCAGGAGACGTACAGGTGGGTGATACGTCCTAAACCCCTTCTATCTTGAGGACCCACTGAGACCCTGAAACCTTCTTTTCTTGCCATTGGCAGCAGCCAGCCTGGTAGGAATTGTTGTAGGGAAGCAGGAGGAGCACAGGACCTGCTTCAAAGTGGTATGTGACCTGCTTTGCAATATGAAGAGCTCTTCCTGGGGACAGTCTGAGGCTTTCAGCTCTCTCCTGAGCAGAGGACAGGAATGATCTGTTGGACAGGGTGACCCTAGAGAGTGGTGATGAAGGTGGCCTGGTACTGAGGAGCCTCCTTGCCATCTGCTCCTAGCAGGCAGTAAGAGCTGGAGGGGCTCTAAATGAGCACAGAATTTAAATATTCATTATTTCCTCTCCCAGTATAGGCACACACACATACCTCAGAGCCCCTGCAAGCATTTGAGAAAAAAACCCAGAGCCAGACAAGCGCCTTTCTTTTATATCTCTAGCGACTTCAGAAATGCCACCATACCCTCATTATCTCAAGACCGACTTGTTGTCCTGGCTCACCTAGCCCTGCAAGACATTTTCCTGTCTGTTAATGGATACGGGACCTCGCTGGCGTGCAGCATTTTGGGAGGCAGCCGTTGCAAAAATGGTTGCTTTATTTTGCCCTCTGTAATTTATGTTTTTGATCCTGGGCAGGAACAAAGCCTTCGGTCGGAAGGCAGCCAGTGGCCATTCCAAAGCTGCTTTCACCTTGCGGAACATTTCCACCTCCAGCTACACTAACAAAGTAAGTAATAAAGCAGCTTCCAGGTTTGCTTTCCTCCCTGGTCCTGATACCTGTGGGTGATCACATCTCCCTCTAGCAACTGGGCCAGCTCCATGCTGTTTTCGCATGTGTTCGTGGTGTGAGCCCTTGGGCAGTAGTATGCATCCTTGCTAAAAGTGAGTCTTTTGAGCTCTGCCTGCCTAAAAAGACCCTGGTGACTGCTACGAGTCTCTGCACAGAGTTTGCCCCATCTCCATGGCAAAGCTTAGCAGGGGCTCTGCAGTCCTGCTGATGACTTTTGCATCTCTAGTGACCTTGGGATGGGTAAGCCTGAGGCAGAATTTAGGAAGAAAGAGTGATGGAGTTTTTGAGTATGGCCACAGGGTGTGAGAGCGGGGCAGAACGGATGATCTCTCTCATCTCTGTAATTTAACCTGGTGGAAATCTAAGATTGATTCACCAGAACTGACCCTGCTCCAGGTCTCCTGAGCCCAGCACCTTTCTCCTCCCTGCGTGCTCTCTATGGTTAGCGAGGAGCAAATGTGTGCAGTTTTTGTGTGGGATGGTGAAAGGTCTGTCCCAGGGAGTGGAATAAATACCCTATTCTTGTCCTGCAACTCCCTAGCACCCAGCCCTTGAGGGGACATTTGCTTTTCAGCATCCAGGAAAATGCACCTGAGGTTTTCCTCCGTGACTCTGCTCTTCTCATCCCCACAGGCAACCCGGGCTGCGTTCCCTCCCAAACCCAGCGCTCACCATCCTGGCTCTCAGCCCATCAACATCGTCCACCCGCTTCGTCCCCCTCCTCACTCCATCCCTCCGCGCCCGAGAGACCCCAAGCCTGCCAGACCACCTCTGCCAGTCAGCAAATCGCCCGTGGTCCCCACCAAAACAGTTGTCTCTCAAGCTAAGCTGCCACCTCCGAAGAAACCTCTTCCCAGCAGCCCCTTGAGGACCCCGCTGGTGAGCTTTGCTGGCTGGCTGTTCTTCCCTGCTGGACTCATAGAAATTCCTCATTTTTGGCTGCCTGTGGCTCTGTTGGGTTGGGCACTATTACAGAACTGTCATGCCACCCTAAGAGATGAGTCCATTGCAATGGTGAAGAAAGCTCAGTAGATGATGAAAATATTTTAGGGTAGTTTGGGTACTGTTGTTGTATGCTTTGAAGCATTTCAGCTCTACAGCAGACAAGAGAGGGTTGTAGGAGGTCACTGGAGGCTCCTCTAAGGATATTGTCTCTCCCCATGTGCTTTGTGATCCCAGGTCGGCCCAAAGCTCCAGCCGCCCCGTCGGCCGCTGCCTGGAAGTCCTCTTCTGGCCAAAGAGCTGCCTCCTGCACATGGACAGACCCTGCTGGTCATGGTCCCTCCTACCAACTTCAAGGCATCGGGTACAAGTGCCATGAGCCACTCTGCTAGGCCATTCAAGTAAGTTGAGAAAGGAGGAGTTGAGCTGCCTCCCACCGCAGCTGGGGCCCTGCAAGTAGACAAGTGGGGGATCTCGTGAGGCATGTTTCTGTGGGACATCCCAAATGTCAGCGTGGTGTGCTATGGTCTGCTCTGTGTTCCCTTATCTGCAGCATGACCTGGGTTTCTCATGCTCCTCCCCAGTATGCTGGTGTGTTCAGGCTGGGCTGCTGGGGAGCAGGAGAAACGCTCTGCTCTAGGGTGTGCGGGTCGGTGCATGCTGCTTGGGCTTCAGAGGAGTTTGAAGCTCACCAGCTTTGAAGGAACTTGGAAAGTGGCCTGCATGGAACTGGGGATCTTTGGTGCAGGGCATCAAGGGACAGCAGCAATAAATAGGAAGGAAATCAGAAGACACCCCAAATCCTGCCACGTGGGGAGCAGTGACAACCAAAGTGTTTGCCCAGATGATGACCCTACTTGCATAAGCAACCCCGTGCCCGTGGTTCCTCCTGCGTGGTGCAGGAGAAAAGCCTGCCCCTGTGTTAGTCAAATCAAGGTACCCACGGGCTCTCAGGTTCTGTGGCCATGCCTCCACCTGGCAGAAGTCCCTGGGGTTTGGCCAAGATTGGTCAACAGTGACCAAGGTTGGGATTTTAGGTCATGTTGGGTCCTGATGGATTAAAGGGAGATGCCATCCTTTGGTGAGTGCACGTGGCTCCCCATCCTCGAGTATGGAGGGGGCTGTTGGGAGACAGAGGAGTGTAGGGATGGACAGTGATGCTCTCTTTCATCTTTCCTTCCTACAGGCCAATGCCACCTCAAAGGTGAGTCGCAGGCACCATGCAGCACCTTGGGGATGGCTCGTGGGGGGATAGCCTCTGGTTAAGCACTAGGCTGGGACCCAGGAGGCTAGGGATTAAGTGTCCTGCTCATCTAAGAGCCTCTAGGAAGGGGCACATAGTCCCTCTGGGTACCCCAGCAATAGCAGGGCTTGGGCACCTGTGTCCAAGGGAAGGGAGGACTCAGGCTTTCCAGTTTGGAGCTGGGAGGTTCAGCCTCAGTCCTTTACAGTATCATTGCTAAGGAAATCCTTTTGACTCATGCTATACTGCTAAATCCTCTGGAAATGGGTCAGTGGATGCTTTTGCATCCCCTCCTGCTAGCAAGGCTTGTGGGCCTTATCCAGCCATGGAGGGAAGGCGCCGTGCTGAACTGAAGTTGACCCTCATCCCCAGATGATCTAACTACTGCTTTGACCTTCTTAAACTATTTTAGGTTCTTACGCCTTTGTAGTTGCCACCACAAGGAGGCTGAATATGCCCCAAAATTTCTCAGTGTAACTCAATCCCTACAGCTCGTTTCTTCTAGTAGATAAAATAAGCCTGTTCTCTGGTCAGAAAAGAGAAATATTTGGCACATCACTGCAGCCAGGCCTAGCTCCCTCCCCACATAAGTTGGTTTTGTCCTTGCTGCCCAGTGGGAGCAGTCCCCGGCCATACTCTCCTGAAACAGTGCCAGTATCAGAAAGTGTTGACTGGCCAGGCCAAATGTGCTGGGGAGCATGATGTACCCATCTGCTGGTCCCGATTCATTACTAGACACTACCGACGTGGTAAGAGAGGGCCAGGGAAATGTCCTTCCTGGTTGGGTGAGGTGAGAAATTTTATGAGTTCTCGGGATGGACTATAGGGTCCGTATCAGGATGGCAGATTTGGTGACGTCTCTGGTAGTGCACAAACCATTTTGGTTGTTCTTGGGAACCTGAGAGCAGCAGTCCCTTGGAACACATCTCTCCCACAGCAGTTGGGCTCCCAGTTCTCACCACAGGTTACTGCCTGGTGCCACCACATGCTTTGGTGGACTCTGTCTGCTGTCAACGTTTTGAGCGTACTCCAAAGGCAAACACCTCAAAGAGATACAATCTGGGATTGTGTTTTTGAGAGAGGATGTGGGTGACCATGGCAGTCCCAGGTCCCCTCTGGTCTTGCAGACCGCAGGTGGTCTGCATTCCCTGAGCTGTGGAAGGGTGGTTGTGATGGAGGTAATGGATGCTTGGTCTCTCTGCATTCTAATGAGCTGTCTCCTTTCTCTTTTTTCTTGCTCTAGGCCAGTCCCAGCCGTCAAAGTCCAATCAACCTCCTTCCCCTTGAAGAAGTGACAAACCAAGGACACCTTAAGCCCATCCTTCCTGAGCTGGCTCTCCTGATTTGCACTGCTGCTGGCGACAGGGAACTTTTATTCCTCTCTTGTTTTCTTTTTTTTTTTTTTTTTTGATACCAGAGGACTATTTTTATAAGACAGAATGTGTACTCAGCACAAAAACTGTAGTGGTGGGGGGAGGAGATGGGAAATTGGTACCATGAAATAACTAAGGGTTGAAGTGGGCTGGTGGTGAGGTTCCCATGGTGGAAACTCCACTGCAGCTCTTGGCATCGCTTCTTTGCCAGTTTACCCCCCAGCTTTGATTTCTTATTGACATTGCACATGGGTTGGTGTGGGGTGACTTGGGGTCAAGTGAACATCCAACACTGGTGAAAAACGCTGATGACAGTGGCAGCAAAAGCTGCGTAATATCCTTCTAGCTACCTCCTCCTTCTCCTCCAGGCCTAGTGAGATCCCCTGCCACCCATTGCCACCAGAGTTCAATGCTGGGCATTGTCTCCGGGGAGACATTTGCCATGAAAGAAAAGTGGTTTCCAGTTTGGACTGTGCCATACAGTGCTGAGGCATATCCACGAAGGATCCAAGTTCTCAGGCTCCTCCTGGCCTCCTACCTGATTGCACAAGAAAAACTAGTGACAATCCTGGGGCCGTACCTGGAAGGAGAAGTCATCTGGGAAATGCTTTAATGTCTGCAGTGCTGGTGGCAGCTGGTTACCAGGGTGCTTTCAAGGGGCTCAGGAGCCCTTCAAAAACATTGTGTGTTCCCCGCTCATGGGACAAGCCCAGAAGTGGCTTTGTGAGCTGCTATCACTCTGCTGTCCAAAGGAGGAAGGAGCCACAAGCCAGGAACAAGAGCAGGAAGACATCCTGCCTGTGTCATTGGCTTGCCCAAAGGCCTTGGCCAAGCCATTGCATTTCTCTGTGCCTCAGTTCCCCCATCTGTAAAATGGGGGGTAATACCTACCTCACAGGGGTGTTGTGAGGTTTAACAAACTGATGTCTTGAAAGGGCTTTACAATCCTCAGATGAAAGGTGCTGTTGACCTGCACAGTACTATACCGTGCCACTTTCCCATGACTTGACATGCGGCTCTGTCAGGGTCTGAAATGAGAACAATGGCTTTGTACAATCCCCTGGCTCCTCTGGCTGTTTTCTTGCTCAGAAGTTCCCTGGCCCTTTAGACACCAAGAGCTCTGGGTCTCCCACCACACCGGAGCAAACAGGCGTCCCTGGAGCCCCTCTGTTAGCCCTTAAACCTGGGATCATTGGGTCCAGCTGTGTGTGACACATCAGCTTCCCTGGGTTAGATCCCATCAGACCTAGGACAAATCTCCTTGAGATGTGCCCAACCAATGTCAAGGTTGCTCATGATGTAGGCTCAGGGGCAACCCTCAGGAAAGTCTTCTGGTGTTTCATTCTCCCCGATATTACAAAATGGGCTGCTAATTTCAAACAGTGTTTAAGTCCACCTTAACCTAAGAAGTCCTTTCTCTCATGATTTTTTTTTTATTTTTTATTTTTATTTTTAGTTTTTTTTGGTTTTGAAGTATTTGGTCATGCTTATGGGTCTTCCCTGAAGCATCTCCAGTACCTCTATTTCTTTCTTGGTTGGTGGATATCCAGGTGGGATGTAGGATCCAGCAGCTCCTGTTACTCTGATAACAAGTCACAGCATCACAGGGTCATTTAGTTTGAAAGGGATCTCTTGAGATCATTTCTCAGCTGTTCTCCAGAGGACAGGATAAATGAACAGGTCCCTAAATCTGCCTAGGGCTCCATTCTGTTCTGTGGTCTCCCAAGAACTTCTGGCATGGTCAGACTTGAGGAATAGCCTACAGAGCTCCTGGAGAAGGAAAACCCTTATCTCTGCCTGTGAATGCCTTTCCTTCTATTGCTGGTGTAGGTGTTAGCAGAGGGTTAAACAGTTGAAGAGTTTGGAGAAGTCACAGCAATGATGAAGGGGCTGGAAAATATTTTCTTAATGACTCGGACCATTTAGCTTAATGGCAAAGTGAGGAATGACAACGCTGCAGTCAAAAAGAACACCTTACTTTGGGGTGGACACTTGAATGATTGCCTCAAGCTGGTGCAATGTCCCTTGGCTTGGATTCTTGCCCGATGGTGTCACCAACATGGCCACCACACTCCCCTTTATCTCCCTCTGTTGCCAGTGGGGAGAGAGAGGGATTTTATCCTCTACAGCCACCCAAACTTCACCAGTGGTGCCGAGCCAGGACATGCACGTTTGGGGGCTAAATTTGAGCTATTCAGGCTGGAAAGGAATTGATAGAAACCTCAATTTCTGATCTCAGGTATCTTACAAAATTGTACTGGCACAGGGCTCTGCTCAGCAGCGTAAGTACTCAACAGTGATGTTTTTACCCTTCTCAAAGACCTTTTCTCTGCCTGGCAGATGTCCTAGCATGCATCAGTGGCTTTTTCTTGAGGCAGAGTAGCTGTGCTGTGGTGCAGAATCATCAGTGGCATCCCAGTTCCCCAGGCAGAGCAGCAGTGCTCGAGCAGCCCTCCTGGTCCGTGCAACCAGACCGACCCAGCTACTTTCCCCTTGAGCTGCAGGCTGGCTCCTCTCTGTAAGTGGCGATGCGAAGGTGTTGTAATTTAGGGACCATGCACGATGGTCAGTTTGCTGGCTCTGGCCGACCCGAGATGGTCACAGGGAGTGCAGATGGATCAAGCCCACCTTGACGCACCTACAAATATAAGACCGTTGCCTGTGGTCCATAGGCCAGGCAGGACTTGAGTCCTGGTTAGAGAGATTCGTGAATCCAGGGAGGGTTTTGGGTATTGAGATGACACTAGATGGCAGCAGATGACCAGGAAACGCTATGCTCAGCCTTACCTCTGAATCTCTGCTGAGATATTCCAGGGATGACAGCCTCAAGTGCAGCATTTCTCCTTGCTCTCCACCTCAGCCCCATCATCTGCAATCCCACTGAAAGCGTGTGCTGGGCACCAGCTGCCTCTGACGACTTGTTGAGCCTGAAGTTCATCCAAATGGAGCTTTCCCCTTAATAAAGGGGTCTGTTGCAAGTTTGGACACCTTCGGAAAATAACGGCAGAGAGCTAAAAAACCACAGCCCTTCTTGGTACCACTTCTTCAGCATCAAAGACACCTTCTTAGCTAATGATGCCTTGCTCAGACAGCATCTGCTTGGGGCAGGGGGAAGGCTCCCAGCATGGTGGTCCTGGCTCAGTCATTCCACTGAAAGCAGGGGCAATGGGATGTGTGTTGTGATCCCATCTGCTGCATAAACATCTTTGGGTCTCCCTGAGGTTTGGAGGGCTCAGCCTGGGGCAGAGGATCAGACCACTTTTACCTTCATCACCTCAGTGCTTCTGGGGGCTCGGCCCGGCTTTGCTGCTGGATTGTCCAACTAATGTGTCACGTCTGTCCCTGTGTGCACTCTGAGGTGGAGACCAGTACCACAGTGAGCACACCGAGTGCTGTAACCTGCTTTAGCCCACCTGTGTTTTTTGGCATTGGCTTGGACATCTCTTGGGACAAATATCCTGCAGATCTGCATCTCCTGGGAGGTTGAGCCTTGCTGTTTCCTCACCAGTCAGGGAGAACCTGGAACTGTGATTATGGAAAGGTGTGCTGAAACTCCCCACCTCCAGGGAGCACTTGAGCCAGGGCTGAGGCTGAGTGGCTCAGGCTGGTGCTTTGCTGGTGGTTTGAGCAGTCCCTTCGCGTTTATTACCATTTATCCAGTGGTGCTTACAACATGGGAGAGATTGCAAGATTGACATGGCAAACGCAAAAACCTCCTGGCTTGCTCAGGAGAAAGTGTCTACATCAAATCCATCAGCTTTACATTGTACATGCTGGAGGGAGCAATCACGTTCTTACTTTGCAGTAACATCTTGGAAGACAGGATGGGCCCACCCCATGGGTCTATCTAGTCTGATATTTGATTTCCCACAGCAACCAGATCCAGACATTTCAGAAGACAGGTGGAGCAAAGCTTGGCTCCTTTCATATTTTAACCTAATCTCTAATGGACCCTGGTGTCAGCTCTTTGCTCTGATCTGGCATAACTGCCCTTACGTTCTTCAGCCTTCCAGTGATGGAGAGCCTACATAGCTGCAGGGGGCATCTTTTTGCATCTTCTTCCCTGTAGTGCAAATATTTTCCCCAGTTTCCGTCTAATTTATGGGTCTCCCTCTTCCTCCTGCATTGAGATGCTCCAAGTCCTGTGCAAATGAAATGAGGAGAAGGTGAGCTGGGTTACCTTGGATGAGCCATCTCCAGTGGTGTCTCTTTCTCTGTGCTGCTGCTCTTCTCTTGCTGTGCCTCATCTCCGTTAAAAATTCTTGCCAAGACTTCTGGGGTCCCTGCACATCAGGCACTTTGCAAACAGCAAAACTGAGAGCTCGTGATCCAGCCTGCTGTGAAATTAGCAGGGGCCTCTGGGCTTTCTGGATGCTTTTACTCTTAGGGGGGCTGATTAGGGGATGTAGGAGTGTGCACGGGGGTGTTTCAACATCTCCCAGGCTTCCTTTTGATATGGTGTCCTCCTTTGAACTAAATGTCCAGGTGATACGATGGGCCCAGCCTGAACCTGGGAGAAAGGTCCTGCTGAGCCAGTGGGGCTCATTTGGGCCTGTTCTGCTCCTGGAGGTGGCCAAGGAGATCTGGAATAGTTGCGAAACAGCTTGGGTGGAGGTGGAGGGGAGGCTACAACTGGCTTCATGTCCTTTGTGGCAACTACACCCTGAAGGTCACAGGCAGACCTGGCCAGGACACTGGGACTGGATTAGGTCCTGCATTTGAGGCAGGATGGTTGTAGTTTGCTGGGAGGGACACCGTGGCTCTGTGGATGTCTTGCTCCAGGACAGCTGCCCCAGCATGTCAGTAGGCTCACTGGGACGGGCTGCTTTTCCCTGTGGAGCAGAAGCAAGCCCAGGTTGCAAAAAGACTCAGTACTGTGCCTCCCTGCCCATTTCAGGGGTTGCTGTTGCCCTCTTGTGATGAAGCTGACAAGATCTCCTTGCCCTGGAGCAAGCCACTGCAGCTCTCCGTGCCTCAGTTCCCCTTGGTTTGTGAAATGCAGCCATCTTCTGCTGTCCCACCCATGCCTTGTCTTGCCCATTTGCCCCGGGGTATGGGAGCCACAGCAAGAGGCCAGATCCTGACCAGCAGCAGCTCCATGGGCTTCCGGCCTGCTTGGGCTCTGCAGAGATTTCCAAGGGATGCAGGCGGATGTGGAAGAAGGTCAAAGCAACAGAGGGGGCAGGGGGGAGTCCCCTGTGTTTGAAAGGCTTCCAGTGAGCTGCAGAAACTGGGGGACTTTTCTGGACCACCCTGGAGAAGTCACTGTGGGACAAGAAGGGTCCTCCTTGGCTCCCTGGAGCCTGAATTTCAAGGTGCACCACGTTTGAAGGTACCTCTGTCTGCGTTCTGTCCCTGTCCCCATCCGCTGGGATGCAGCACAAAGTGACCTTGCCAATGTAAAAACATCTTCCTCTTACTTCTCTCATTTAATCCTGGAGTGGGAGAGATGAGGGAGATGGAGACCCGAACTGGGACCAGGCAGCTGCAAGCAGGCAACTCACAGAGCTGCAGGCAGGCAGGTGCACACACAGAGCCAAAGGGGAAAGCAAACAAACAAACAACAGCAACAAAACAAAGCAAACACCACCACCACCACCCCCAAAAACAACAACAACAAAAAGAAAAAAGGCAGTGAGGCAGTTAACGAAGAGGCTCCTGCAGCCGAGGAAGTTGAACCATTCATCATTTTCCAGCGTCTTTTCTTTCCTTTTACTTTATTTGTCTTTGGCAGAAGACAATTGCTCTCTCCATCCGTTCCTGCCACTCGTGGGGCTGATAGATCTCTCCTTGGAGCCAAGAATGGTCCCATTAAAAATGAAAGTATGAAGCACAGCTTGATTTTAATTCACTGCGTCAACATTTCTCTCTGTATATTGAGAAATAAATTTTTAACATTATACACACACACACATGCTAAAGACTGGGGTCCTGTTGAGTGCTGTCACTGAAGTGTTGCCTAAAGCTGATGCCATATCTCTCTAATTTCTAAGTATTTCTTAAAGAAATGTCTTTCAAGTCCCAGCACTATGAAGTACAAAGCGGGCTCTGAGATGGAGCACTTCTGTGTCAGCAGCGTCAAAGCAGGATGCAGCTCCCCCTTGCCAACTTTCCTTTCCATTTTAAATCATTTCTCAGAGAAATAAATGAAATCTGTGCAAGTTTAGGCAATGTTTGGAGCTGAGGAGAAACTCTGTCCTGTGGCTTCATGGTGATGTGGCATTTTGATGCAAAGAAACTGCTTCTGCCATCCCCTGAGTTTTGAAGAACACGGGTGAGCGAGGGGAGGGCTGTGCCTGGGTACCAGAGAGTGCTTTCAGGTTGTCTGCTTTGTCCCCACTGAGATAATCAAACCAAACTCTTCCAAAGAAGTAAAAGCAGGAAGTTGGAGAATGTGGAAATGGAGGGGAAAACACCACGGTGTGGTTTCAAACCCACTGCATGAGACCCAGGTGTCCGGCTCCTGTCACCGGGTGAGATACGTAAAGGAAGGAGGAGCTCTTCTGGTCGAAATAGCGAAGGCTCACCGAGTTACTGCCTTGAGAAATCCCCACCTCAGGGTGCTTCCACAGCCCCCTTCACAAAGTGGCCGGGGATGATATGCTATGAGATGCTTGCAGAGGACAATGATGACCAGCCAGGGACTGATTCGGGCTGATGGTGCCAGGAGAACGGTTGTGTTTGCTACCATCCCACCGGCCGGGGGCTTTCTCCCACCCCCAGAAAGCACTGAAGGTTAGGATGTTGCTCACCAGCCTTCCTACGTGAACAGGGAAAGCTGGTGGGACACTTGCCCAGGGACAGAGGGCTGTTTATTGCTGTTACTGCTGCTTCTTTGTACTCAGAAGTGCTTTAAAGAACTTGGTATAAAGATGATATTTTTGTCCTAAAGGGATCATTTTGTCCTTATTTGGTTTGCATTAAAAAAAAAAAAAAAGAAAGAAGCTGTTTCTGTCTAAAGCAGCCTCTGGTGCATGAGGCACTTTGAGCACTTCGTGATCCCTAGGCTTTGGAGAGCAAGGAGCTTCGGTCAGGTCTGTGCTGGTAGATTAAATGTACTTGGGAATGTTCGGGGGGTCCTGAGGCCAATGGAACAGAGCAATCCATCTGTGTTACTAAATTCTCCTACCTCTAGAACAAAGTGGCCATCAGCAAACTGTCTGCTGGGGTGATTTGTGGGCCATGTAGGTGGCTGACCCATGCATGAATCATACAGGACTATGAGAAGGCCAAATATCTGCCAGAAGGTGCTAACAATTCTACAGTGTGGGTCTAGTCCGCTGTTCAGCTCACTAGTACAGACACAGCTTTTGGGACTAGGCTGGAAAGGAATGTATTTCATCCTTGTGGTTCTGCTCGACCAAGGATGGCCCCTTCTTGACCCTCCTGGGGATGTAGTCACGGCACCGAGACTGTTGGAGTTTAAGAAGTGTTTGGACTATGCTCTCAGTCATATAGTCTGAATTTTTCGGTAGACCTGTGTGGAGCCAGGAGTTGGACTCCATGATCCTTGTGGGTCCCTTCCAACTCGGAATATTCAATGATTGATTCCTGCTTCTGGCTGTGGTTGGCAGAGAATGGGTGAAGACAGAAGAAGAGAGTCCTTAAGACGTCTCAGATAACATTGATGCAAAAGGACTGATCCAAGATGTACCTCTAAATGCCTAGATGAGGAGTCCTCTGGTGCCAGCATCTGCTTTCATCACGAGAAGCCAGTTATTCCTGCAATCAGCAGTGTATGAGGAACAAGAAACTGTTACCACCATTGCAAGACCGCCTTCATTTATGAATAGCCACCTTCACATTCCCAGTTAAGTCAACTCAATGCAGCCTTTGATTTTCTAGATCTCTAGGTTTTCTAGAAAAGTGTGAATTTACCCTCTGGATTTAGAGCAAAATTCTGCTGCCATGGTTCATGCTGCTCCAAGACTGTGGCCTGTGCAGCCGCATGACAGCACCTACCGTGGAGGTACTGTCCAAAGGTCTTCAGCCATAGATAACAGTGTTGGGGCAGGACCTAAGCTGTGAATGTGCATCAGGTCAAACACGTGCAGGACAACAGGTACAGGCGTTATCCAGGGAACATGTGACAGGAGGCACCTGGCCTCCCTTGGACTAAAGCAACTGTCAAACACCTAATAGTACTTGACGTGCTCAAAGGCCGGGGTCAACCTGAAAAGCTGTTCTACTGGCTTTGCTTAGTGAATCCAGAATGAGCCACAGTTTGGATAAACAACTTAATTTTTTCCTGGCTTTAAAATAACAGCTAGGTTTTTCAAACATTTTTTCTTCTGCTTCATTTTGTTGGGTTGATTCTGCCTGCTTGCCCTTCCCAGAAAGAAAAGCCATGACTGCAAGACCAAGTTTAGTCATTCTCTGAGTTTCAAATCGTTCTTGGCATGATTTTTTTCACCATTCTGTCTCCTCAGCAGAGGCTTTCCTAGGAGGGTTTTGCATGTATAAGGCTTTTGTATTACAAGCGTCTCAGGACTGAGTCAAGGTATTAACGTCCGTTCCTGTGCCCTGTCTCTGTGGAGCCCTGTTGTTGGGCACATCATTTGCATCAGTCATGCAGCTTGGTCTTTGCATGATTTTTGGTTTTATACCAGCAGTGAAAATAACTCTTTTTCCCTTTGATGTTCCCTTGGATGGAGCTCTTTTTCTTTTTTTCTTTTTCTTTTTCTTTTTCTTTTTCTTTTTTTTTTTCTTCTTCTTTTTCTTTTTCTTTTTCTTTTTCTTTTTCTTTTTCTTTTTCTTTTTCTTTTTCTTTTTCTTCTTCTTTTTCTTCTTCTTTTTCTTCTTCTTTTTCTTCTTCTTTTTCTTCTTCTTTTTCTTCTTCTTTTTCTTTTTCTTTTTCTTTTTCTTTTTCTTTTTCTTTTTCTTTTTCTTTTTCTTTTTCTTTTTCTTTTTCTTTTTCTTTTTCTTTTTCTTTTTTTCTTTTTCTTTTTCTTTTTCTTTTTCTTTCTTTTTTTTCTTTTTCTTTTTCTTTTTCTTGTTCTTTTTCTTTTTCTTTCTTTTTTCTTTTTTTTTTTGTCGTTCTTCCCGTTTTAGAGCAGAAGCAAAAGAAAACCAATTTAAACAAGATGCAGAAAGGTTTCAAAACATAGTCTTAATCAAGTCAGCTTTGCCTCCGATCTTCCTCCAGCTCAGCTCTGAACCACCCCCCAAACCTGGCAATTAATAACAAAAGAAAATCAGTGATGACACACTTTGAAATACTTGGCATTGAGTGACATGCACAATAGTTTAAAAAAAAAAAGCACAAAACAATTGTCTGAAGATATTTCTCCATTAAACTTCAGAAAACACACTGTTTTCTGGTATGGGAAATGGCTTTTCTGATCTGTCTTGTTAGAGAGCAGGCCATTGAGCATAGCTAAATTGAGCTCTGCTGTATTTTCAGCAGGCGGCCAAGATCTTCTCCAGGGCTTGCAGAGCTGACACTAGGCCATCCCAAACATCCAGATGATGCTGTCCCTTTCAGATGTGCTGCAGCGCACTGGAAATATCTTGTGGCCGGGCTTGAGGATGAGGCAACACAACTAAAAGTGGCAAGGCTGCCCTTTTGGGTGCCTGTCAACTATGTGCTGGATCTTCACTATCATTCAGAAAAAAGCTTGGTGTAAAAAGAACAAGAATTCCATCTGTTCCCAAGAATCCCAGAGGTGCTCATTGGAAAGGATCTCCACCGAGCTCCGAAAGGCTCAGAACCTTTTCTTGTTTTATTTTCAGGAAAATGCAGGGGCTGACTGCACTTAATGTCTGGTCAATTCTAACATCACTGCCAGCTTTAACAAGGGAGTCTTATAAAACCTGGGCTGTGCTGGAGGGACAAGTCCCATGCTGAGTAAGAGCCAGTCACTCCTTGTAGGACTTCTTGGGGCCCCTTTCAGCCCCCGTCCACCGAGTGACAACTATATGTGAATATGTGTGGGTTACACCACCTGCTATAGTGGGGTTCTTCCAGCTCTAATGCTGGTGATTCTCCTTTTTTACCATCACAGGCCTGCCTTGACCAAGCCCCAAGACCTTGAAGATCTAGCACGCTGCTAGATGTGCCACCATCCACTTCCAAAACAACATCACACTTCCCCTCCTTCAAGCACACAATGGGATTTACTGCATTGAGGCCCCTGCTTGTTGCTCTCCCGATGAAAGTAGGGCTGAACAGACTCTGTGCAAGAAGTGATGCTAGGTGGACTCCATACTTTCTCCTTGATCCCTAATGACCAGCAAAACTCAGCCTGGAGCGAAAGCAGGAGAGGGATGATTTGCAGCAGAATACCAATTTTGATGATTATACACTGCACCGACACACCATCAGAAGAACAAGGGCAGCTGATGGATTTGGTAGCGCCAGGCGCTTAACGTTCTGCCTTGTTTTGCCTCCTGTCATTTCGTGGTGTTAATGGCTTCTCTGCGATTTGTAAGATTGCATGACCTCAAGGACACCCAGCTCCCTCCTTCTTTTCTCTTCCTTCCTTCTCTCCCCGTGTGTGTGTACGTGCACCTTTAACGGGAGGCTTTGTTTTAATAGAATCTAAATGATATGTCTCTGCTTTGGACAGAGTTCAGGAAAGCCATCGCAGGGACAGAGACACCACAAGCATCCTATGAATGATTTCAGCTCTCCCTTGACAAGCTGGTGACCTGTTCCAGCAATGAAGCTGGGGGGCTATTGATTCAGCTCAGGGCAATTGTGCAGGTTTTCGCTGAATTGGCTTGGCGCACTGGCTGGAGATTGCACCTATTTTCATGACAAGAATGAACAGCTGCCGAGCTGTTCTGTCTGCCTGCTACCCAGCGGGACTGGGAACTGAGGATCTGCTCCAGGAAGGGTTAGGGTGTCAGATAAATACTTTAGGGGTTTCCAGTTGTGGACCTTAATTCACCATCACCGGTGGGATTAGAGATGGTTCCTGAGTTGGGGAAACCAAGGTCTTCCTAGTCCCCAGGAGCAGGAATATGTCCTAGCTGAATCCTATTGTCCACAAAGGAACAAGACCTGAGCATGCACTGTGCCACCTCACAGCTCTACCCTGCTTTCCAAGCAGAGAAAAGCCTCATGCATGGTTCAGAGGGGAACCCTGCATGAGTACAGCCTGTAGGAAGGGCAGAGGAGGGTCCCAGTTAGGGGCAGAGGCAGCCAGACAGCTCAGCTGTGTAGATCCAGCAGAATGGACCTTCCAGACACCCAGCGCCTCTCATGCTTGTGTCCACCTCCAGGTCATACACTGCAAAGCAGTCTTCTAAGGGGACAGGGAAAATAGACAGGGTCTGTCATGGCAATTGTGGTTTTAGAGGCCACTCTGAAATTCCTGGTCATTGCATCTCACCCAGCCGCTCTGCTGAAATCACTGTACCACGTTCTCTGCTGGAATGACACCATGGCAGCAAACGGTGTTGCTCCAGGACCGGTCTGAGTGGGTGGCTTTATGAACTGGGGCAGAGCCACCTCTATGGGAGAATCAAGGGCTTTTGTGCAAGTCATGGAGCAGGCCCCTGGTGCCGACACCAGTTCAAGGTAATGTGGCTCTTGCCTGGTCCCTGCTGACCCATCTGGCCTGGCCTTGCCATACCCTGCTCCTCCTGCTCCCAAGGCAAGGGTGAGCGAGGGTGGCTCCTTTTCTTCTGCTTCTCTGCCCAAATTTTGCCTCACCCTCTTAAACCAAGCTCGGCCTGCCCTTTTTGGAGGAAACTGGGTAAGTCACAGTGTACATATCTTGTTGGCCCAGAGAGGAGCTGGTGTTTAGTACGCATCAAAAAACTAATGGGGACAACCAATGCCTGTTGAGAAGCTGGTGTCTCCTGGGACCAGTCATCTAGGTCTTGCGTGTACGGCATCACTTGTGTCCTCTGTGTGCTGCTCCAGAAGGCTGCACGTCTGGACTCTGCAGATGTCTTCCATACCCTCCAGCATCTCAGATGGCACAAGGTGCCTACGTTCAGGCAACTGGAGAGAGTCTTTGGTCTCCTTTGACTGTGACTGTAAAGCATAGACACCTACATTAAGGCACTGAAATTTATGTGTTTCCATCTATCGGCTAATCCTGCCAAGGGATTCAATATATTGTTAATAATGTGTCTAGCAGGGGAGGAGGGAAGTGTCTCAATTTTCAGGCTTATTCAGCCTTGAAAATATCATTGCTGCACTGTTGGGGAACTGCGGTGACGTAGCTGCTTGCAGGATGTCTCAGGAGATGGTAGATGTTTCAAGTTAGCTGGGAGGGGGCTGGCTGAGCATCTTGGCTGGGGTGAAGCACAGATGACGCCTTACAGCCAATGTGGAGGCAGCAAGGGGAGGAGAAGCAGATCCCACAGCTGGCCTTCGTCTTGGCCGAGGGGGGCAATGCACGTACTTGAGGGGCCGGCTGGGGAACCAAGACTGCAGCAAATAGAAGTGGTCCCTACTGCCCCCTGCCCCATTGCCTAGAGGGGAAGGTGAGAGGGTCTATGCAGAAAGCTGTGGGCCAGACCAGCCCCTGGGTCCCCCTCTTCCCTGCAAGGAATAATTCTGTTGCCTTTGCAGCAGGACTCACTTTGCTTCTGCTCCCACTTTGCTCCTCACTTTGCTCCCACACTTGCAAGAGGAATTATTCGGTGGTGAATAATTGCGTGCTGCTCTTCTCCGGCTTTGGCAGCTCAGTCAATAACAACAGCCCACTGTGTTCGTCCCTCCTATCACATGGGGCTCCTTCCTTTCTCTTTTGTCTTCAACTTCCAGACTCCTCTTAAGCTTCAAAATGGAAAGATCCCTGCTCTCTGTCCTTATCTGCAAGGTGAAAGGAGGGAGAAATTGTCTTCTGCCTTTGAGAAGATAAGTCACGTTGGGCTCTTCCTCTTTAGAAAACTCTCTAATGCCATTTATCTATTAATTACTGGGTTGCATTTATGCCTATTAATTCCCCTTGCTGTCTTTCATTTTTGGAAAGGTCTGTGCCGCTCAGGATCTAATTGTCCTGGTCTTACATTGCTTTCTTTCTCATTTTCAAGTGAAGTGGATGCCAGAGCCTTCTAAGGCTGCTCTTGCATTTCCCTTGCAGATGTCTCTGGCCCCCCTTCCCGTCACTCTGGTCGTGCTCAAAGCAGATTTGGCTGGGTTTAGAGGGAGTGGATTAAACTGTGTGGCCCAAGCTTTAAATCCTAATTCTGCTCCTGAAAAAAATCTTTGCTGGACCCAGTGAAACATTTTCACCTGGATTTTTTTTACACTGAAAGATATACTTTCAGGTCACTTGCAACATGCTGGGGTTCTATATCAATCTTGGTTCATTGTTTGGGTCCAAATAACCAAAACAGACAATTTTGAAACGAAAAGCTTCAGTTTACTTCCCCCCGCCCCAAACAGTTTAATGTCTCCCTTTGAAACAATATTTCACTTGCTTCACTTCAACTTAAAACACAGAAGTATTTATTTTAAATGGAAAGAAGTTCCCAAGTAAACAAAATGGGCTTATTTTGTTCAAATGACTTGCCAGAGAAAAATTGAAAAGTATACCTTTCAGATAGGTCCAAAAATGTTTTTCTTCACTTCAATCACTTAATCATAGAGCTTTTCTTGTCCCCCTACCCCACAATCACCATCCCTGATGCCATCAAGATGAGCAGAAACACTGCCATTTAAGCCCTGTTTCGGCAGCGAAGGATTTTCTCATCTTTTCGGTGTTAACTAAGCCAGCTTTTTAGAGACCTGAGCAGGGTCAGTACCCTGGGGCAATGTGCTTGATGCTCAAATTCAGCAAGATGACCACATTTCAGGATCCTTTTCCCAGGGTGCCCAATGGGTTTTGGATGACATTGTATTGAAAGCCAGTTATAAGAAAATCTTTTGTAAAAGTCCTGGCTTTGGTCAGAAAGAAGAGGGATGAGATTTTGCTAATGCACCTGAGTCCCGCTGGTTCCTACTGAGATACAGATGGGTCTGGCGGGCAATGACGTGGTTGTGCCACCATCCAGTGGGGTTATAGCGATGTGAGCTCCCCTATTGGCGTGTCTCCCAGGGGACCAGACGGAGACGCGCTGTAATGCATAAAGAGGGCTTTCTTCTATGGTGTCTTCACCCAAGACCATGGGTGGCCGGTTGCTTTTGCTGTCTCCAATGGGTCAAGGAGCTATGAGACCTTTGTCTTAAATGGGGAGAAACAGACATTTCTCAGCAGAGGTATCGTGCCAGATACCTGAAGCAAGGCAGGTTTGTCCAGGCTGCCACACAGGTGCAGCAATGACTGTGAAAGCAGTAGGCTAAAATAGGGGACATTTCTGGGCTTAATCCCCCCCCGGCTGGTGGACAGTTGGGCAGATATCTATGCTGCATCCTATGGGAGCTGTTGCACCAGCCAAGGTTACTGGTTTGGAGATAACTGGGACTGGCCACGCTGGATCGCAGGGACCACAGGGCAGATGTCCCTGGTCTCCTTGCCATTGTTGTTACTGGAAAGAAATGCTTCCAAAAGGAGAGGATCCAAGCTCAGGAGGTGAGAATCTACATGCGTCTCTCAAACCAAGTGTCTGGAGTTGGGAAACCATTACAAGCCCTTGTATTAAAGGTAGATAAATACATCTGACCCACTTCTAGCTTTGGGTTTGCCACTGAGATAGCTCCCTGAGGATAACAGGTGAGATGTGCAAACCCGGTTAGGTCTGAAAACTGTAAAAAGCAAAGAAAAGGCAAGTCAGAGCTAACAGGAACTGGTAAAAGCAGAGTGCAGCTGGAGGAGAAACAGCTCGTGGAAAGCATGTAGTTGATGGAAAGGGACTAGATGTCTAAAGAGAGGACATCTATCCCTTTATCCTGGGTGAAAGGCAAAAAGCTCCTTCTCACCCATAGAGCTCCCAAGTGCGTTTAAGTAAATTAATGACCTGCCAGCACTGCTCCTGGCCTTTCTGCGTGACTTCAGGCAAGTCCTTTCCCCTGCCAGTGACTCAGTTTTCCTGCTGAGGAAATGGTGATGGGGATAAAGTTATTTTCTTGCTTCGTAAAGGTACTGGCATGTCTCAGTCCTTAACGATGCTGAGGATCAGCAAAAGCTGTGCTAGTAACATCACTATTTACAAGCACAGAACTCACACTCCAGGGAGGAGGAACGTTATGCCTGGAGTTGGCAGGCTCAGAAACCTCATGGGTGGCAGCATGTGGTTGTGCCCTGGGTCAAATGGGACAGATATCTAAAAATTCACTGTTGGATGGGGTGCAGTGGTTGAGCAGAGGCAAGAGGTCCTGCTGAGATGGAACAGGGGCTGGTAAAGTTGGAGAATGGAGGTAATGGTGAAATCCACCCCAGCCCACGGCTGCTATGCTTGTTGTCTTCAAAATCAGGTTGAAATTGTGCACAGGCCTGACGCAGACTCTTACCCTGGCCATGAGCTTCACCTGAGAAGAGGGACAAAAACATCCTGGCAAAGTAGGGTTGCAGATGGTCTTTCAGTTAGCTGTCAGTCTAATTAGTGGGTCTCATTCCTCATTTTCCACTGAGCTTTGACAGCACTTGAAAGCAGTTGCTATCCACTGCGGCTTTGTGCCTGCTGACTCCGTGTGCAGCCTTCAAGCAGTGGCAACCCGGGGAGAGAAGCAGCTAACCTTTCTTTTTGGTGGCTAATGACAAAAATATGCTGTTTGAAAGCCTTCCCAAATCCTTGGAGAAGGTGGTGGTGGCGGGAGCAGAAAATGCAGCGCTCATTGCTTAGCGCTGATCTCCTATCCACAGAAGGCAGTGATAATTCTTCAGGGACTGAATTGGAGGAAGAAGACTTCTAGGTATCATTAACCCCAGAAATGCTGCACCCCAAGGCCAAAGCCAGCACCCCAGGCTGTCTCTGCAGCAATTCCCATTTGCTCCTTACTCAAAAAAATCAGATTTCTCATCACCCATCTGTTCTTGAAGTTCTTCCATTCCGCAGGGTGAGTTATTACCGGGCAGTGCATCCCTCTCCCAGACTTGCCCTCTGCCACGGGGGGATTTACTTGCACTCATCCCAGCTGGGCTGTATCAAGCCTTTGCCACGGCACTTCCAGGCTCCACGCCAGCTTCATGTTTGGTGCTGGTTCCTCCCCAACGTGGGAACATGCTGTTCGATGGATGGAGGACCCAAGGCCAAGGCCATCCCATAAACGTTACCCTACTGCTATTTTTCATTATGAAGAGGTTGATATGATTGAACTAAAGCTGCTTCTTGCCTCTGTGTCTCCTTGCTAAGTGACAGTCAGCTTCTTGCTGCATTTTCCACTGTCTTTCTTCTGTAATCAGATCAATTCGCAAAGCTGTGGATGTGGCTGCAGTTGGGAGGGTTTAACAGATTCTTTCTTCATTGGGATGGGAAAAACAAAACCAACAGTATCTGCTCCAGCTCTTACTGAAACTGGAGGAAGTGTGAGAAAATGATGTGTTAGCTGGTGACAGCTCAGTTCCTCCAGGCTGGAGTGAGAAATGAGATAATGCTGGCAGCTTGTGGCCACACTGCCCGGGGAGCCATTAACTACCCGTAAGTGTCTCTGGCTCCTCATGCCAGGGTGGAGCAAAGAGTGGATGTTGTTGCCCATGGCAGATAAAGCTGGCTTTCACCCTGAGAAAATGAAGTTTCTTTGTCTTCAGGGTGTTTGAAAAGGGGTGGGTTGCAACTTAGAAGCAAGTTCTGGAGGAAGCATCCTGGGGAATATTCTTGAATTTCCTTTTATTTCCTACCTCCCTTGGGTACCAGGATGGCAGAAAAGGGAGAGAAGCCAATCTGATACCTGAGGGATGAGAAGGTGAACCTATTTGTGGACAAATGGGTGCAGCTGAACCCTGCAATGCATTTAGTGTAATGGAGTCCTGGACTTTTTGAAGTGCATGAGAAAAGACAAGAAGGAATAAATCACACCTGCAGTTTTCAACCATTTATCTTCATAAACCCCTAATATGTTACAATAAAAGGGCAAACCCAAAAGTTTTGAACCTACTTTTCTTGGGCATCTGGTTCAGATTCCTAGAAAACCCCAGGTCCCTGGGGAGTCTGTAGGTTGGAAACCTCTGGAGGAGATGGAGGGATGGAGAGAAACTTGTGGGGTAAACTGGTCGGAGAAGACCAGATTTGGAAAAAGGAGCAGCTGTTGCCATGCATTAAACCTTAGCAAAGCCCCTTTCCTGGTGGGATGACAGGGGCTGAAACAAACTACCTGGAAGACCACAGAGAAGTGGGACTGTGCTCTGCCTTGCTCACAGTGAGAGATTCATGGGTGGGTGAGCGAGTTCACAGGGTGGGCTGAGTAATATCCATCCACCCAGGCTGGGGAGCTGCGACTGGCAGAGGGGAAGCTCAGGGGGGCTGTGGGAAAGGCCCTTTGGGGAGGCTGTCAGCAGAGAGATGGAAGAGCACGTTAGCCAGGCAGGTCCTCTGCACCAGCAGGCCTTGGTCCCAGCAGAGGCACGGTGAGGACTCATCATTCAGGCTTGCACCGTTCGTTGGTGTTTTCTGTGTGCCTGTGAGGGTTGTGCTCTCAAGCAGTGCTTGCCTGCTTGCACAAATGCCCAACCTGGGGGGTTAGAGAAAGGTAGAGATACCAGACAGGGTGGGAATCAGCTTCCTGAGGCCAGGATGGTCCTACTAAGTCCATCCATCCCACCCTACTGCAATCCTAGCTTCAGGCTGTGCGTAGATCCCATTTTCACTGTCCAGAATCCCCAAAACTAGATTTAAGGGTGGTGAAGGATGGTGAGTATGCTTAGGAAGCTGTGGAAGACCAGGTGTCACCTTCTCCTGGTTGATGTGGGCTGCGTTTGGTCAGCCTCCCCATCTGAATTTTAATTTTCTCTTCCAAACCCTCAAGCAATGTTTCCTTCTTTCCCAGCTCCAGGTGAGAAAGCCAGAGAGCAAAATCCATCCTTCGTGCTGGCCCTTTGCCACTCATATTTTGCATCACCAGTTTTGTCCATTTTACTGCCCAAACATTTGCTCACCTTCCTCTTCTCCCCCTTCACCTCCCTGTTCCTTCTGCCCTCCTCCTCCTCCTCCTCCTGCTCCAGTCGTTTGCTGATGCCAAGCCAGAAGCCTGACAGCCAAAGTGACATCGTAATTTTCTCCCTGGCAAGGGAACTGCTGAGGTCTGGGTTGTTTGAGGATGTGCACAGCTAAAAAAGGGGGAAGGAAGGACGGGACCTGCTCACTGTAGTTTTAGGGAGGGGGCTTGGTCTGCCCAGGAATGTGCTGCATTGTGCTTCCCTCTAGACTGGAAGTCAGCAGATCTGGTGATGGAGGCTCATCCTTTTTGACTGGGTGCCAGCCCCGATTTTGCCATGTTCTCCCCAGAGATGCTGTAGATGCAGCCGTGCTGCAGCCCCATGCGCGATCTCCATGCGGAGGTGGTTCATGGAGCCCTGCAATGGCCTTCAGGGCCCTGTCTGGACACTCCTGCAGAGCTGGAGGGTGTCATCTCTTCTCGAAGAGTGCAGAAAGGGATGCAGGGAGGCACACAAGCTCCCTTTATAACCAGGCTGCCTGCAGGCTGGGCACACTAATGCTGGTGTGATGAGCTTGTCAGGGGCTTGGGCCAGGACCGTGGGGCCTCCTGGGAAGGTGTGAACCTCCTGTCCACGACCACTCTCAACTCATCTATAAGAAATCGTTATAATCCAGCTTGATGGGTGGCATTACCCTCCATTTCATGCAGATGATACTCGCTCTCCATTACTGCCTGCCTTAAATAACTCGCAGGGCGTTTCTGCAATTTCGGCAAAGGAGGAATCTGTATGTGTGAACAGGGGGAGATGGAGCGAATGTGTAATTGGGCTTAATCTTTCCACACTCAAGGAAGCAACAGAACATCTCTCTTCACCTATTTAGTCAAAACACGGCAACATCGTTGCTCTACTGCTCAGGAACAATAAAGATGCAAATAACGTCAACATCTCCCAGGCTTTTGCCAGGACGTTTATTGAGGAGCATATTATTGCATTCTGATTACTTTGTATGAAATCCACTATCAGTGCCTGTGTGCAGCGATGCTTCTTGAGGATGCTGGACTAAATTGGAATGAAAATGAGAACCACCATGTCTGCTGCTTTATCTTGATGCTCTGGAGGCAGAGCTGAGGTCTTCAGCAGTGCAGTGGGCAGAGGGCAGGAGTGCATGTGTAGTTTGTGTTGCGTGGCTTGTGCCTGCGTGTCTGTGGGTGGACGGGTGTTTGGTGCGTGTGCTGGCATACGGACGTATGGTGCAGAGTGAAGGAAAGGCAGCTAATACATTTCCAGTTTCCTTCAATATCTTTTTTGGCTGCACTGTGGCTAGGTTTAACATGTACTGGTTTGTAGAGTGACCTGGGAATGTCACCGAATCACAGAATCTCAGAATGGCTGAGGTTGGAAGGGACCTCTGGAGGTCATCTGCTCCATCCCCCCTGCTCCAGCAGGGTCCCCTAGAGCACATTGCCCAGGATTGTGTCCAGACGGCTTTTGAATATTTCCAGGGAAGGAGACTCCCTGGAAGACAGTAAAGAAGTGCTTCCTCATGTTCAGATGGAACCTCCTGTGTTGCAGCTTGTGCCCATTGTCATTTCATGCCCCTGAATATCCTGGGGATGGGGAATCTCACATACTTTGAGATCAAAAGCAGATGGAGAGGCTCTGCCTCCTTACCGTGACCTGAGGACATACATAAGGCAGGTCTACACTACAAACAGGAATACTATGTAGGTAAGGATAAAGTCTGTCCAGTCCTGAGTGCTGGAGGAGCTTAGCAGCAGTGGAGAGAGGAAGGGATCTCAGTCTCAGAAACAGCGATGGAGCAAGTTATCAGCATTTCTGAGCTGCATTCAGGTTTTCCTTTTACAAAAAGGTGGGGCAAGTTTAGGGGCCTAATTTTGCTTTGGGCACTAGGGCATCCCCGGAACATGGTGCTCTGGGACTTGTTGGAAAAGAGCGGGGCTGGACTGTGCTGAAATGGCTGGGTGTCACAGCCACCTTTTCTCTGCATGAATATCTAAGGCAATTAAGCTCCTTTACTGGACAGAGCTGGAAAAATACCTGTCCAATACAGAGCCAGAGAGACGGGATAAGGAACATGGGCATGAGAAGGTGGGTTGGCTTGGATGGGAGATCACGAGGTGGTCAATGTGGGAGGTCAGCAAGATGGAGCGGGAAGGTCAGAGGATCTTTGAGCAAGAAAAAGTAGAGATTTTATGGGCTCAGTGCTGAATGAAGGAGGTTGGGGCTGACGAAAGACTGCCCTGAGAGTGAGGGTGACCCTAGTAAGCCAGGCTGCACTGCCAGCTCCAGCAATGATCATAGAATCATAGAATGATGTCTCCTGCTGATGCAAATGGCTTGCTGCATCCCAGGAACATCATGATGGTGGGTCCCGGGGGCCTCTCTGTCCCACAGGGATCCAGGACCCAGCAGTGGTTTCTGTCAGTATAGTGACTGTCAGCTCCTTCCCCCAAAGAATTTGTTATCCATCAACAACAGCCACGAACTGCTCATCACCTGTGACGCTGAGGGCTGCATCATATGACTTTAATTACTGCTGATAGGAGGCAGTGACAGATATTTATCCAAAAAAAGAATCAATTGCTACTGAATGAAATATTTAGCTGAAAAGTGAATGGCATCTCTGATAGAGGAGTCAAAAAATTCAAGAGAAGAAGTAAAATGATGCATGTTAACCAGATATCTGGTGCATGCACGAGGTTCATTTTCTAATATCTACTGTAGGGAGTTTTGTCAGTGTCAACGTGCTGCTCCAGCTGTGCAGAAGGAATTATTTCCCAATAGCATGGACTGGTTAACAAAATTCTGGTTTCCAAACACTCTCTCTCACCAGAATAATGCAGATACAAAAGTAGAATTAAACTTTATATGGAAAGACTTGATTTTTTGCTAAGAAATTTAGAAACAAAATAAGATGTGCTCTTCAATTTGGCTTGAGCTGACTTCTTGATTTTAATTGTTGAAAAGGGCTTTTTGTTTTGTTTTGGTTTTGGTTTTGTTTGTTTGGAAAGTGGAAGACATGAGACTCGTATTTGAAATGCAAGAATTTTCCTGGATATTTTGTTAATTCCCAACATGAGAATAAGGAAAGATGAAATAGGAGAGCTTTCCCTAGAAAACAAAATTGCGGTGAGATGTTCATTTTCAAACACTGACGTGTTTGGATCTGAAATCCTGTTCAGCTTTACCAAACAGACAGATCGTGTGTCTGCTCCTTTCCCCCTTGCTTCCATTCGTGTTTCACTTTACCTTTTTCTGGGAAGGAATCCTATGGTAAATATACTACTCAACTATATCTCAAACCAATGAGTTGCAAAGGGACTTGATTTGTTTGTCTTGTTTTCCTTCAACACTGCAAGAAGTAAAGATTGCACTGTGGCATGTGCCTACACCATTGAAAGACAGTGGAAAAAGTCTTTAAAATCTGAAGGAAAAAAAACCAATATAGGTGTCTATGCCTATTCTGAAAAGAGGTTTGGGCTCCTCAGGTAATTTCTGTGCATTTGGAAGTGCCTTGCCCTGCTGTGCTAAAAACCCACAGCCTTCTGCTGCCTGCCCGTTAAAAATCACAGCTGCCCCAAAGGCCCTGTTGGTGCAGCCTGTCCCATGGTGCATTTCCGAGCTCAGGTGATTTCTACCTCTGGCATCGTTTTCTTGCCTTTTCTCTAACCAATTCCTGCTCTAAACTCTGTTTTTTCTTCCTTTCTCTCACTCCCCAACCCTTCGCTTCAACTATTTATCTCACAGATGAAACTTTCTGAGATGGTCTTTGGAAAAAAAAATCACAGGCTGAAAGAGCCATTTCCCTTCCAGTACCTCAGTAGTGATGTCTTCCAAGACGTTTGACAAATCACCTAAATGAGACCTCTCATTCCTGTGCTTGCACTGCTGTCTTTAGTTAGGGCGGAGTTTAATCAAGCTTTTCTGGGGTCTGTGTGGTGTTTAACTCCCTAAATGCAACTGAGAGGTATGAACCAAAAAATGCGGGAGGTGGATTATGTATGTTGCCATCAGGCTGATGTCCACCCTGGAGATGGTGGCAGTAGGATCACCAAACTCTCCAGAGACCTGGGACTGCCTACCCTCTCCCCCATCCCCTACCTCCCTGTCACCCCCTGAGCCCCATGACACCTTTTCAGCAACTGATGCCTGCAGCTTCCTTCACCGTCCTCAGGTGCAACCCGAGTACCTCCAACCCTGCCTGTTCTATTATTGCATCCCATCTACCTCCTCCATGCCCCCCATCTCCCTATTCCTGCCTCCCCTACTTCCCAAAACAGGGGTACTTCCCACTGTTCAGACTCTCTAGGATTTCCAAGGCGTCTGCTCCAGGGTGGCAGATAGGATGTGGGATAGGGGGTGACTCGTTTTGGAGGAGATACTGGAGGCAGGTGGGACACCCAAGAGCATCTCCAATAGCACTGGATGCCATGGGTAAGGAGTTAGATCATGTAATGCTCAGTCTAGTTGCCTGAACTTTTCTACTGAAATGCCCTCAGGTATCCTGCCTGGCCTCCAGCTGCCATAGGTAGGTACTCAACTGTACAAGTATTTAAGCACCTATTAAAGCACTGGAGACAGTTTAACAGAGACACTCATTCCCCTGAAATAAGACTTCTCTCTCTGGTCAATGGCGTGGCACTCCACAATCCCTTGACTGTGTTGACTTGGTCTCTGAAGTCTACAGTGGGTACTCATGCACTTGGTGCATGCATGGACACCTACATGGAGACATATAAATATGGGTATTGAAATCAGTGAGTTAAATCCCACCTGCAGTGTGTGGAGGGTGAGCTGTACTTGACCATCCACACTCAGATCCAAAGCAATAACTTCGCAATCCCTTTGCTAGGCAGGAGATGAAGAAACACCCGCCCCATTATCTCCACCTTCCATTGCAGGCCAGGATGACTAACTGAGCTGGGAGCCTTCCAGAAAACTTGAGCAAAAACACGTCCTTGCAACATGCTCAAAAACAATTGAGCTGTTGTGCTTTGAAGAGCTACCACCCAGCAGTAACTGCTCTTGGCAGCGTTAAGTTAGGACGTGCTGGTTTCGGCCGGTGGGGAGCAGTGGTAGTTTGCTCATGTTGAGTCATGGACCTAGACAGATCTCTGTATCTGCAAAAAGTATCCTGAATTGGTTCAAGGGCCATTGGGGTGGAGAAACAGTTCCGTAAGTTTCTATGGAGTTTTCCAGCACAAAATATTTACTTGAGTTATGTAAGGAATCCCTTGATTCCAGGGGAATAAGGGTACTTAACTCTGCATCATCCTGCATCGTTCAAGGCAGTGAGTGTCACTGCTGTAGATGTCAAAACAGGCTTAGGGACACCTAGCTTGAGCTCCAGTGCGATCTCCATTCAGGAAGCAGGTGCCTGATGTTATTGGGTCTGAAATACCCAATACTTCAGCTTACTCAGAGCACCATCAAACAAGAATGCTTTCTTTACATCCTTTGCCACCCACACTTTTCTGGTCTCTTTGGGTTCCCCCCACCCCCAGCCAGCTCTCATGACAAATCTTTCCTCCCTTTGCACAGGCAGCGTCAGCACAAATGCCCACACTGGTATGGCTACTTGCCCTGAGCAATACTTGAGCAAAACATCCTGAAATGGATGTTCTTATCTGGCGTCTATTGTGTGCAGAAGGGAATGGATTCCTTGCTGCTAATTGCCAATGCTCTCTGCAATTTGTTGCACGTTATTTCTTTTTCCTCCTCTAATTAATGATTGCTTTGTGTTCTTTCTGCTTCTTTTGTGGCTCTCACTCTTTTTCCCTAGCTCGGTTTCTTTGCTGTGCTTTTCCTCTGAAGCTGCTTCCTCCCAACCCTCTACCTCCTCAAAAAGCCTGTTTGGTCTCCTGGGGGGACCCTTTCCAGCTAAACCACTACTGTTTCCAGCACACCAAGGTTTTTCCACATCNTTTTTTTTTTTTTTTATTGTAGTCTCTTGATTGCTTTCTCCCCAACTGTTCCTTAAATGCTCCTTGCATTTCTGCTTTCAGAGTGTGCAGAAATTGTCCAATCTACTCCAATTTGGACTTGGGTTTGCATTTCTAGAAAGTGCCCTGTGTGTTCTGGGTTATTTTATTTTTATAGAGACTTCTAGCTGACGCTGTTTCAGATTAGGGATGGGGCTGGCAGTCCTGAGGTACCTTGGATGTGAAATGAGAGAGTATCCAGGAAGACCTGAACATGCCATCCTCCTCCAAGACTGTTGACGTGACTAGTTGAATGTGGGCTCCATGATTCAAGAAGCACGTTGGCCAGTTGCAAAGCATTCAGAAAAGTGCCACTAGACAGATCTGAGTTGTAGCAAACTTGCTTTCCCTTGCAGGTTTGCAATGCACAGGGAGGACTGTGGACTGCTTTGATGCCTCCATCCAGCACTTGGAAGTGTTTTTGGTCCAGCTGCAAGACAACACTGGTGATATCTTTGTACACGATCTTCCTTTTCTTGTGGGAGCTTTACAGAGAGAGACATGGGTCACATGTCGACATGGATTTCACTGTGTCCATCATCAGAGCCAATTGCAATACAGCTCTGAGGCAGGAATGAAGTAGATTTGACAAGCATAGCAGCTTTCTCAGGTTACTAATGTTCAGCAGTGCTCAGACTAAGCTATGATTTGGGTCAGACCTTGTTTGGGCAGCTGTGCTGAATACAGACACAGTGAGCTCAGCTGTGCCTCAAGAAATAAACCCGCAGGTCTGTCAGTGGTGGCAGAGAGCTGAGGGCAGAGGGCTTCCACCTCCTGACCTTGTTGCCTTCCTTAGGCTGTGGTTCTGCTGGGACCAGCAGATCCCTCCCCAACTCCCGGGGCTGGGTGTCTTCTTGACACAACCTGCTGCCAGGTGAAGATTTCTCACGCTTTCCTCGTTGCCTTCCTCCATCTCCTTCCCCAGGGACCATGCCTCTCTGCTACTGCCAGCTAAAGGCTACATTTCATGTTCCTCAACTCTGGGCAAACCAGTCCTCCTTTCTTTGCACTTTCTCATGTTCAGCACAAAGGAAGACTGTCCACACCAGGCCAGTCTGAAAGACTGCCCCACCATATTTCCCACCCTGGGACTGTTTCATAGCAGATGTCTAACATAGAGGAACAAGAACAGTGCAAGCGCACAGTGATGTTTTCCCAAGCAGGCTCCAAGCAAGTCTCCAGCGATCAGGACCTTCCCATAACTCAGGACCTTCCTGAACCCAACTGTGGCCTTGAGGTTTACCTGGTGGAGTTTTCTTCCATGAATATGTCCCCAGATTTGTCAGCAGGCACAAGGGGAGCTGCACATTCTCCAGAAACACTGCAGGAAACAGAAGCTATGGTGTACAGCTCTGACACTGTCAGACAGCCTGCCTGGACTGACCTGCATCTGCCCTCCCTGCACCTCGGAGAATCGGAGGATGTGAGACAAAGCGGTGAGTTGTTCCTTCACACATGGGGAGGTTTGGTTGGTTTGACGACCAACTGAGCGTGCAAACGCGAGGATGTAAATGCCCTGTGCGTAAGGCCTGATTTGCTTTCTGGGTGCATGGCCTTTGCTGTGACATGTTTGTGACACCACAGGTGGAATCCAGGACATGTGGTCACACTAAGAAATTTTGGCTAAGCCAAGACTACCATCTCCAGATTCCCAATTTAATACCTTCTCCCTGAGACAATTTCTAGCTTCACAGGGGCACAACTCGGCCCCAGTTGATGGGCTGTAGTTCAGAAAAAGGCAACTCTGATGGCTGCCCGTGCAAGAGTCAATGCCATGGTTTAAGACACACAACCAGCTGTTCTGACCTGAAGATCCCAAATGCTCAGCCAGCCCCCAGAAGGTGCAGTAGGAGTCACTACCTTCTTTCTCAGGAAGTGAGATATTTCCCCCAGGTTTTACTGCACCATCTAGAGCTGACAGGACAAAGAAGCCACAAGTCCTGCTTTCTCACCTGCCAGTCTAAGCACCCCAATACTCACTTCTTCCGGATGTAAGTTTGCTTGCCCGTATATAGCTTCCAAATCCATATCTTCATCCTGATGGTTTGGAGATGGGAAATATGAGGTCCAGAGTGAGGACCTGCTGTTGACATCTGGGACAAGGACACAGGCATGTCTCCTTGGTTGCTTGGCCACACACAGCATATGCTGCTTGGAAAGGCAGTAATGCTCATTCTTGGGGTCAGCACCGTGAATCCAGCTTGAACAAAAGCTGCAAAGACTTCGTGAGTCAGGGCCCCTGCTGCTGTAGGCCTCTTCTCTGCTCGAGCTGCCCAGGGTGTGCTTGAGAAGTGTTCACAAGATGGCAAATGGGAGGTTTCTGAAGGTGTAGCTGGCCAAGCAGTCATCCTGGACCCCTTCTGCTGCAGGACCAGTGTGGATGTGGCAGGGAAGGAGAGATACTCAACGAGTCATGCCTTAACCCTGTATTCTCTTACCCTTACAGCCTCACTATAAATCTGATCTTCTCCCCCAGCAGCTCCAGGCCTGCTGTGTTTGGGGAGGAGGAAAGCTATTTCTTGCGAAGGAACATGACCACCCAGGGATGGACTTTTGCTGGTGGCTTCTGCTCTGTACTCGCTAATGGAGGCCATTAGGTACCCTGCCTTGCTGTGGCAGTAATGGGCTGTGGCAATCTAAGCATTTCCCTGGGTAAATGTTTAGCATTCCCCATCTGCTCCTTTAAAATAATGCAATGTAGCCTAATTTTTGGTGTCAAGGCATTTGGTTAGGGAAATTATATTCTGTCACCAAGGTGTCAGGCTTGTCTGGGTTTTAATAAAATTATGACACCCTGTGCAAGATGGTAAATGAGTAGTTCCCGTGTTCAAGCCCTGCTTCAGACCAGCGATTTTTTCCTGCAGTCCTGGAGTAAACACTAGATGACAGTCCTGTAGGAGCAAAGCAAATGCGTTTTGAGTAAAAATCACCTGCCACATGGCTGGGAACAGTGGGATACAAATAGGTTGCGGCACTGGCAGCAGGTCCCACTTGAAAGGGTTTCTGGGAGTAAGCGGCTGGGCTGCTTAGGAGGTGATTTATTCTTAACCTTTTCAAGGGAAGAGGGAAAAAATTATGGGGATTTCTAAGCCAGGAGTGAAAGAAAAGACAGGAATACACCACAGAGAGCTGGTCAAGAAGGAAGATAGTGAGGGGGTGGAATAGAGCTGCTCTGCCAGATCTCCAGTGTCAGGCAGGAAAGGAACTGGGGAGACCTGGAAATGACCAAAATCTTGGTTTCTAATGGTGATGAGGAGAGAAATAAATAAATGTCTTGGAAACCCTAAGAACACATATAAGAACTCTTCTTTGGGCCTTAAAACTCAAATTAAAAATAAGGGGCTGGAAATCAGTCCCTCTCTATTGTAAGGACATCCCAAGTCCTTACAGTGAAGGCGAAGCACATGGGCTTTTCATTCCTGGCTTTCAGCCATGGGAAGGAAAGCTCCTGCAAGTCACTGTCTCCAAACAGGAGGAAAATTATTCTTTTTTTTTTTTTTTTTTTGGGAAAAGGGAAGGAATTTCCTGCACTGATGCCAGGAGTGGAAGTCACACCTGACTCATATTTTGACTGGCAATTCAGATGCAAGCCTGCAGGAGAACACAAACCCTGTCTGTAAAATACAAAGCTATAATCAAACCGGGGGCTGAACCAGTCCTGTCCCCTCCAGCACTAGGGGCAGACCCATTGCTGAGCGTGGTGTCTGCGCACATCTGCTGCTCTCACCGATGATCCTTTTTTACATAAAACAAACTGTGTCAATGAGGAACACATGTTAAGTAAAACCCTATCACCCAAATGGAGATTTAATGCGTGTTTTGATACAGAGCCAGCTCCCTGCTGGCTGGAAGCTGGCATTGTCCCAGTGGCTTCCTGCTGCTGGGTGTTGGAGCCACTCTGCTTTATACCAGCGAAGGGGCTGGACCTCTATTACGTTTACCTTGGAGCTGATGGATTTTGTCTTCCAGAGCGGATGGGTTGCTATTCCCTCTGGGAAATCCCCAGCCATCAGCACTGAATGGGGCTGGCTCTGAGATAAGGTGGCAAAAAGGATTGATTGCACAAAGCAGGGGGTTTCTGGGTTACGTCGTTTCAGGTCTGAGCCCTGAGTTTGCCGTGCACCCATCCCACACCTGAGGCTGCCAGGAGTGCACTTCGACTCCTGAACCTGACCCGGGACTAATGGTTTTGTAGGAAAGGCTGAAGTTTCCATCCCAGAATGGCCATTTCCTGGTGTTTGCCTCTGAACAAGGGTCCCATTGCCAAGCAGCTCTTTTCCCTGAAATCTCTCACTGACAGAGGCATTGCTGCTTTTGGGAGATCCTGAGATAACCCCCGAGATGCAGAGAAAATAAGCTGGAAGGGATTTCAGAGACCCCCAAGAAATAACTCTGCAAGTTTTAGGAAGTTTCTCTTTCACTCTCTTTTTTTTTTTTTTTTTTTGTCCTTTCCTTATGACTATTTCAATATGGACCCCTTGAGGAAAAGTGGAATAAAGCATATGTATGTTACAGAGGCTCGTTGCATTGCCGGTGCTTAGCTTGCTCAATTAACTGGAAAATTCAGAATTCACATGCAATTTCACCATTGAGGGAGAAAAAACATTCCTGCCAAGGGAGCAATACTGGTTTAATATTAGTTCTAAAATAAGGTTGGTAAACAAATAGATGGTGCATCTGCAAGGTGCAGGGGGGCACTTCTTAGAGAGGGGAAATCTTCCGTTACAAACGTTTCAGTTTCCAGAAAGGAAAGGCATTCATATTTAGAAGGATTTCAACTGAACTTGCTTATCTGAAAATATCAACTTTCAGATGAGATCTTTATTGCAGTTTTGTAACTGCCCCCTGATTGGGCACCCAAAGCCCAAATTTCTTGAATATTGGCTCTTCTAAGTCTAGCTAACCTATTTACAGCTTCTGAGTTGGAAACACAAACCTGAATTCACAAAGTGAAGGATTTGATTTTCAGGTGCTGGGAACTCACAGAATTCATAGATCTTTATAAAATACCGGTGTCAGATGCTTAGCTTTGACCCCCATTCCCAGCTCCAAGAGTGGACAGTGTGAGCTCCCACATACCCACGAGTCATCAGCATCCCCCAAACCACTGTGTTTCAGCAAAACACTTCAATTGCAGTGAATCAGTATTTTATGGTGAGGGTTGATTTCACAAAAAAAAAAAAAAAAAAAAAAAAAAAAAAAAAAAAAAAAAAAAAAAAAAAAAAAAAAAATNAAAAAAAAATTCCTGCAGTCCTGCTGTCAAAGATCTTGTTGGAAAGCTCTGGACATCGCAGTGGATAAATCTGAAATCACCATTGCTGACACCAAGGGAGTGACATGCTGGTTAGGGAAATTGGCCCTATCCCTTCTGGGGGCTCGCTCTCTGCACAGTGTCACCCCAATGTCCCAGAGCATTGCAGAAAGGTTTTTTTCTGCTGCTATATCAGAGGAGAAGCATGTTTTTAAACCCTTAAGCTCTTTTGATGCCAAAAGCACTCCAGGAGAGGTTCAGCACAAGTCACACCCTGAGTACAGAGACAGCTGTGTACTTGCAGGTGTCTCCTAGGAGCATAGAAGCAAGGCATGGGAGCTCATGTTATTCTTTGGTGGAGGCAGTAAATACAGTCCAAGGAGTTTGGAGGGCAGTTGTGCTCCCTCTGGAGCAGACTCTGGCTCAACTGAATTGCCCCCCAAGCTACAGTGTATTTTTATTAAGTGCTTGACTCAGTTTCTTAAAGACAGCTGTCTAGTGGCATTTGAGATGTCCAGGGGTGTCTGGGACACCTGCATGGGACTTGCAGAGCATGGAAGACTCGCACCCTTGTAGCATGGTGGCCCTGTGGGTAACCTGCAGAATATTGCAAGTCTTGTGCCACACTTAGGCAACTGAATCAAGCACCCAGATCACATTCAGGTGTCTGAATGTGTGAGCAGAGTCTCCTCCTCCAATGCTGTGTGTGGTGGTAGCAGGCTTGGAGGTGCTGGGATCAGACCAACGGGAAGACACCGCAGGGAAATCTCTCTGCTGTCTGGCATTTCCACCCAGCGCCTTGATTCAGATGAACGGAGGAAGACACCGAAGGACTGCAGGGCCCCGATGCGTAACAACCATAAGGGACCTTTTTGCATCAAGGAGCAGATGTGTGCAGCAGCTGTGTGGTGACAAAAGGCCATTTCAGTTCATAGCTGTTCTCATCTAAATGCAAATACTGTTATGTTCGTAGGTTAGCGAGGGGAGGGTGCATCCCCTGGCTCTGTGCTTGGGGCAACCTGGATCCCTGGTCCTTCCACACAGCCTGTCCAGGTAGATCCAGAATGGGAAAGTGGACCATGGGCAATACACACAGCTGTTGTATAGCTATGCCCCACATCATATTCCCTGTCATTTGTCTTCCCATTTGTCCTCCTGCTTTGGGGAGCCTTCTCACCCTCCAGAACTGAGAGACTAAGCTAGGGGAAAATGACAAGGAGGAATTTGACATTTAGACACATACCAGGCCATAGATGATTTGAGCCATTGAGTCTGGCCCCATCACTGTTTGATGTAGCTGCTTGGTTAAGGATAGGTCCAGGTGGTCACACATGGCATTGCCCATAAAAGCACTTCAACACCAATGACAAAATTAAGATTGAGAGGGATACAGCCTGAAAAGCTCTCAACATGCTTTGGAAATACAAGAAGAGAAACTGAAAGGGTTCAGCAGGGATATAGGTCCTTACAAGGACAGAGTATTTGTTGGGTGGGAGAAAACCCTCATAAAAATCCCTCACTCAGTAACTCACCCCCAACACACATTAAATAGTTCCAGCACAGTGAGCTCAAAGCCAGGCATGTCTCAGAAAAAGGGTCTTTCCAGCGGATATTGTTTGAATTTCCCTTGGCTTGATCATCCCCAAAGGTGGAGCAGGGGCTGCTCAGTCCTGGTGGCAGAAACTCCATTTCAAGCCTATGTGTGAGCAGGAACTTGGCAGCTTGTGGGCTTCACACTGTTGTTTTCCTTGACTCTGCAAGGATACCATACACTGCCAAATAAACCTTCAGCTCCTTCTCTGCCCAGACCTGTCTTCGTGGTTGTTCTGGTCCTGTCCACTCATGGCTTCCTATCAGTGGTCCACCAATTTCACTGTCCTTGAAGAACTAGAGCAAAGAAGTCATGTGAGCCTGTTGTTCTCAGAAGATAATGTTACTGGCTTTGGTCCCAAAGGCTCACCCCCATATGAATCCTGCTCTGTGGGTCCTTGGTTTCCTCAGCTGCGTTGTGGGGCTCCCAATGGCCTCAGCACCTGTGTTAGCTGCCCTCCTGGTGCTGTGCTTTCTTACCAGTGTATCAAGTATTCAGGTGACATCTCTGACCTACATGTGCAAGGTCTTCTTGGTAAACACAAGAACCAAAGCTGGAACTCAAGCTCGGTGGGAGCTGGTTTGTCTATCTTTTTGTCAGTTTATTTAATAGATGTCTTGTGCTTGAGCTGTGAAGCAATTCTTTATACAACCTCTTTTTCCAGTCTATCAAACCAGCTGAGCCTTTCAGTCATTCCCTTATCCATGACCACAGCTTGGTGAGGAAGTTTTGAGTTATTTTCTTGCAAACAAAGAGACAAAGATAAGACAGTTGAATATTTGGCTTAGTAAACACACATTACCTCAGCAGGAAAATTAGCCCTGCAAACGTGACACAGGACTACTTTAATAATCCATTGCTAATTCATCAGCGTGGTTTTGCCTCCATAGTAATAATCAGCAGACTCTAGAAAGGAGTTCATTAGTCAATAAGTCCTAGTGATTATATTCATCTTCTGAGCACACACACACACAAAGTTGTTTTTTAGTAAGATTCTTTCAGCCCCTGCTGATAATGGGTGAAAATGAGGCAAGATTGTGTTGACATAAAGATGTGACCAGGTTTAGTGAGATGGGGTCAGGTTGATGGAGAGATGTCAGATGTTTTTCGCAGGGCAGTGTTTGGCCCTGGGGTCTGCAGGTCTGAGAGAGCAGGGTGGTGTGATGACCACTTGGGTCCATCATTCACCTGATAACCGCTTCCTCCGCCCACTTCTCCACTAAACTTTTTGTTGGTTTACTATGGGCCACCAGGAGGAAGCGCAGACATCACCAGGAGAGCAGTCTCCTGGAGGGTTTCTGTAGCTGAGCATCTGCTCTACATGTTTATGGAGCCCCAGCATCCCTCCTCCTCGGGGATCCCCAGAGCCATTTAATGGGACCAAAAGGCTTTCCCAGTCATGGCACACAGTGATTCAGTCATCAAATCTCAAGCATGCTGGTCAGTTAACCAAGGGGCCTAGCATGTTCTCATGGGGTAGGATGTGTGAGCTTACAAGATGTGTGCAAGAAGAGAGATGCCTTGAAGAAACCACCCAATTTAGAAAACATAAATATGAGGAGTATTTTAGAAAAAAAAAATTGAAAATATCAGCTGATCTAAATAAGTGTAACCCTATCCATGCTCCAAGAATAGTATCTATTCACAGAGCAGAGGAGGTGGCCCATGATCTCTACTGTCAATATCTGTGTCTTTTTTAGTTTTTAATTGCCTCTGATGTGCAAGACCCTTTGGAGATGGCTGACAATGTACGGAGTAAACCACCTGGAGAACAGCATAACATGGTGCATGCGCTGGTGGGAAATGTCAGCATAAAAGTTAACTTCTAAAAACATGAAGTGTTCCAGCAATCCAGCAGTCAGGACTGGACTGTAGGAAGTGTGAGGGCTGTGCAAGGCCAGGACAACACTGCATGTGGGCTTGTTGGGTCAGGGTGGCTGGGAAATGGTCAGAGCTGAGTATAGCTGAGTCTTTTCAGGACTGACTCACATGAGGAGCTGGAAGGAGGGGATGAGATAGTGCCACCTGGGAGGAACTTATGTATGGAAGAATCCTCTTAGATAACAGGCACAATCTTTTAGCCCGTTGGAGCAACTTGTTTTCCTAAGTTGTGAATGAGAGAGTTTTTCAGATGCTGTTGCAATCTGGAGCATATGTACTCAGCCAGATGTAAGCAGTGAGGGGTGCTCTGTGCTGGAAGGAGAAGGGAGAAAGATCTCCTCATCCTAGTCCTCCTCCTTGTGTCTTCTCCCTAGGTAGTGCATCTGGATCATTACCAAGGCACCGGATGAGGCTAGATGGATCTGCACAGTGGCTGAGATCTTCCAGATGTTGTAGAGATGTCCAATACGGACTGTGCCTGGGCTCAGTAAGCCTGTTTCCAGCTTGGAGCATGGATGGGTTAGGTTTGTCAGTGTCTGCACCCAGACTCGCAGGTATATCCACAAATGGAGAGGGAATTAGCTGGGATACTGGTTCTTCTGCTACTCATTCAACCCACTGTGTAACTGGTGGGTCTTGGAGACATCATGGCTTGAAAAACAGCAGCTCCTGATCCCTCTTTTTGTGACTATTCACAGCAATCACGGCTTGCACAAGTGGTGGTGTAGTCCAGGAACTTCCCAGAAAAGTCAATTGTAGATATGACCGTTTTGGGTGAGATTCTTGCCTCCCTTAAACCTTTTGTTGACCCAAAAGAGTTTGTGGATTTATTCTGCCCTCACATCAGGTCATCAGAAAAGAGACAGTCATCTTGAAACTCATAAGTGCCATCTTTGTCCAAGTATAACATGGATAGCTTTGTTCTAAATTTAACACATTCATACTTTTTAATGCAAAGAGCCTCGTGGATCCTCCTTACAAGTAACATCAGCCCCTCCTCCTCTTCCTCCTCCTCCTCCTCCTCCTCCAAAAAAGGTAACCTTAAAAAAAATACACCATAAAGCAAAACAAAACAAAACAAAAACAAAACAAAAACATAACTGTGCAAATAAATACTGTTTGCAATCTGGATGTTTTATGGTTTGTGAAACATTCTGAATATATAATCTAAGCAGTTATATTGCCAAGGAAATGTCACATAAAAACAGAAGAATCATAGCTTAGATCAGGAAGATATGAAAGGACAACACACTCTAATCAGATGTGACAGATGCAGCTCAATTCAACATAACAACCAGAGCCAATGGGGATTTGCTTGCAGAATACACCCCTTGCTCCCTCCCAACCTCCCCATCTCGTTCCAATATTCAGACCTGTGTTCATCTGAAAGGAAAATAAATTGCTTTTAAGAAGCTCTCTGGAGGTGGCCAATGTGTTAATGAGAAGGCAGACCTCTGTGATCTGAAGGAGACTTGGGATGGTCTTCCAAAAATGCTCCCACAGGCACCTGGATTTTGCTTTTTATTGGCTTATAAAGCAAGTGGGATTGGAGGAACATCAGTCTGTTTGGGATTGCTCCTGAGGTCATAGCAAGGAGGCTGGACATGGCCAGCCACAGGGCTGCCAAAATTCATCATGACCATGTCCTAACCAGTGATGGCTTCTATGAGGACCACCAGCTCTTCTTGCACGTGTGACTGGGGATGGGTTAGGAGTTGAGTGGTGGCTCACACCATCTGTGGGTTGATGTAAAGACCGTTTCCAGGCCTTGGGTTTCAAATTGGCTCATCTAACTATAACTATCTACACATGGAGCTGATGCAGGCTGGCTCTCTACACTCCCGGGTTGGGCAACAGGGAGTTTCTGGCACCTCTGGTACATGATTTATCTGTCCTTAGACAAGTCCTGGCTTACTTCTTAAACCAGCTCAGTGAAAAACATTCTGGATGGGAACTCAACTCACTGCAGCCAGTTCCCCTGCCCACTGCAGATGGTTTACTGCAGAAGCCCAGTTCTTATTTGCTTTGGAACTTGTGTCAGCATCTTCTTCCTGATAGTGCTGGGCGCTGCTAGTCTTGGCTATCAAGAAGTATCCTCGGAGAGTGGAATGGGACCAGGCAGGACCCCATTCACTAGCCCAAGGAGGTGGAAAGCAGGTGAGCAGCATGGTTTTGCCAGACCAGTTGAGTTGGAGTTGAACTTGGGTTAAGGAGCAATGTAAAAAACCAGATGGGCAAAGCCAGGTGCTGTCTTTTGGCCTTCTCTTAGGCTAGGTACCACTCTGGGTATTCTGGGAGAGATAAAAAAAGGCAACACAGCCAAGAGAAGGGTGGCAAAAAGGCTTTAATGCTTTGGTGAATCAAGTATGTGGAGAAGAACAGGGCCAGTCCCCTGTGGTGGTGTTAAGCAGTACCCTTGCAGGGAACAAAAAGCATTCCTGGTCTCACCAACTTCGTCCTGACCCAAGCAGTTCGAATCACCATTTGCCGGAACCCTCTCCAGGACCTGTTGAGGTCTCGTCTTCATCCTTTTCCCCTGCAGAGAGAAGCTGATATGGGGACCCAGAGCTGGGTCTGTTCATTCCTTTTCTGTTCAACCCTTTTGTCCCCAGCCTCCTGGAGAGAAAGGTGCTATTTCTGCCCTCAGCGCTGGGGAGGAACTGCAGTGGGGGCTGCTCTGGAGGCCAGGTGTTTTATTTTTATACATCCCCCGCCTTTGTTCTAATTAAATATTTTAAGGTTCTCTGGAAATTATAATCGCCTGTTTAAGGGTTCATTGATTTTAGGGGCTGCTGTATTTTCTTTCTCTCTCTCTCTCTTTCTTCTTCTTCTTTTTTTTTTTTAACTGTACATTTTCATCACTATTACTGCTATCATATCTAATCATGGACACAGGAGGACATGCTCCTAGGCATCTGCTCCCTGCACACACTGGCTTTCCTTCACTATGCTGAGCCCTGTGAAGTCTCCTGGCTTGTCCCCCTTGCTGGCAGAAAGAGGAGAGGTTCTTGGTGAACTCCTCCACCCTTTGGAAAGCACAAGGGGATTTGGGACAGTGAACTTAAAGGATGATCTGTCCACCACCTGTTGTTCCCCACAGGGACTGCAAGGCAAAAAGAGCAACTTGCCTTCTCCTGTCTTGATTCCCAAGGTGGCACTGCCTGCTGCTGAATTTGCCAGTGGCCCACGGGGACCAGAGAAGGGTTACAAACTCTCCCCAGAAGGGAGAAAGGATGAACATATATCAGCTAACAAGCAGCCCAGGAACAGAGGGATGTGCCCAGCGACCCCAGCTCCCTGGGATCTTCAATGAATGTGGAAACTGCCCTGCAGTTCACATGTAGACGTGAAGATGTCTTGGAGATGTCTTATTAGGTCAGGAAGATGTTGTCCGCCTCCTATTTAATGGGATGATGGTAGATTTTGGTAAAAGAACAAAACTCACCTAGGACTGTGTTTAAAATCTTTTCAGACAATGAACAATCCAGCACAGCCATTGATACATTGTCCCATTTTTATTTACCTTTCCTAGTAAAAGAGCAAGTGGACGTAATTTCTTGTTTGATTTTGTCTCCCCTTAACATCTAGCCTCAGGATCTTGTTATCTCTTTGTCTGATGGACTGACAAGTGACGCCAGATTTCTGCGCTTAACGAGGGGACTGGCAGTCTGTGCTTCAGCCACCCCTTGGCCTTCCTCTTTCATAACAAAACAACTTGAAATCCCAGGTCTTCTCAGGTTAACTCAGACTTTCCAATCATTCATCTCTCTCTGCTCTTGCTTTCCAGGTAAATACCAGAACAAGATGCAGCGTCCCAGTCACAGTGACCCTACTGCTACATACAGACATGATGCTTTGACCTCTTCCTACAAAATCCCTGGTTTATGCATCCAAAAACCACACCACCTTCAGTATCACACTGTGAGCCTCTCTACGGATTATACTTTGGATGGTGTTAGTGTGCTCACTGATCGCTTTTGTTCTTCTCACCATTTCATCTAGAGTGCCCTGTGCCAGCAAAATCACGATCTTGTTTTTTTTTTTCCCCGAAGACTTCACTGGTGAGGCCTTGGGGTTTCCATGTGGGCCGCTGTTAGACTCAACCCCTCAGGCACCACATCTTCCTTGCAAATATTTCCCATCTTTTGGAACAAGCTGAGGTCACCCAAGGGCTTTGAATCCCCTTACCATGTGCCACGTTCATTTTAGCTCATCCTACCCATCCATCAAAGCACTGTCAGGTAGAAAATCTGATACCTTGCAGGAAAATGTTAAATAAGCAGCATTGCTTTTAAGAATCACAGTGGTTACAGAGTCTCACCAAGCCCTATCCTATTTTGCCTGTACCTCATACACAGAAAGCTGCCAAAGGGGATGCATCCCCACCGACTGGTTTCAATTTGTTTGCAAAGTGCCTCAACGCCCAGACTTTTGCATGCAATTACCAAAACAGAGCATAGTCTGGAGCAAAACATTTCGTAAAAGTAGGGCAGCATCTCCAATCCCTTCCTCCAGTCCCCCCCAAATAACCATCCAGAAAGAGACACCAGTGGGTTTTACACTTGAAGAAACCGCCACCGGAAATTGGTTGAACACAGCACAGCAACAGTAGGGTACCCATGAGCAGGAAAGAAGATGAGCAGACCCAAAACAGGGGCATGGGAAGGGGGAATGAAAACCAAAGTCAGAAAGCATGCTGGCATGTGGCTAAAGAGTTTGTGGTTGCCAGCGTCTGGCCCAGCGGTGGTGTGAAATCAAGGAGCCCGCTGGTTCCTGTGAAACAGCTAGCCATTAGGAGATGGTGATAATGGAGCAGGGTCCCCCCTGCAAAGCACCTCAGGTCAGAGCCAGTTCAGAGGCAAATTTGGGACCTGCTGCCAGCTCTTTCCACCCCCTTTGCCTCCTCCTCCCTCTTCCTTGTAAGTCAGCCTGGCTGTGAGCTCTGCCAGCCCTCCATAAAGTTTTTGACCTGTCGTGCTGTGAGCGTGCACAGCTTTCCCTGCCTTGCTCTGCTCCTTCTTGCCCTCCAAAGGTTAAGAGCCTCCAAAAAGCGATCTGCAGCACCCAGCACCTCCTGCTGCGCGGCAGTATGTGTGTGTGGGAAGCTACAGAGATATGCTCAGATGTCTTATCTGGTCTGATACGATGCAGGGCAGTCCCCTGCCGTTGCATGTCTGCAGTTCCTGGTTTCTTCTGGGCTGAAGCCCCCAGCGCCAGGGGGCTTGGAGATGTGCAAATTCTCAACCTCCAAGGAGGTACCTGGGGCTGCTTTGTTTGCCTGAAGCCCCACGTCCATCCACCCTAGGCAGGTGGGATGAGCAGCTCACCTGGCCATCTGGACAGCTGAAGCCCATCTGCAGGTCAAGTCAACCCCCTAAAAGGTAAAGTGATGCTGGTGGGAAGGCTGCTGGTGCCTCCCTACCGTAGGCTGCCAGCTATTTTGGGGCTGAGCAGTTTAAAGAGAAGGAGCACCTTGCAGATGGTCCCTCTGCACTCACTAATCAGGGACAATTTAGGCAGTTAATGTGATCACATCAAACCCTATAACCAAAAGGGTTAGGTACAGCAGCTGTATGTGCAACTGCAACAGAAAAACTGGCTTTCAGCTCCCCTCTTGCCCTGCACGAGATTGTCTCACATTTCTCCTAGCCGTGTCCCTGTGGAGAGGAGAAGGTCGTGAGCTAAGATGTCTCTTTGGACACTGAAGCCCCCAGGATCTCAAGCCCCTGTCCTGCTGTTGCTGTTGCTATTGCTCTCCAGCAGCCAAGAAGAGCAGCAGCTCATAACAGCCTGTCCCTGCTGTGGTGGCTGAAAGCCCTCCAAGAAACCTCCAGGCTCCTGATCCCCAGCCGAACGTGTCCCCCTGAGCAGGATGGCAGCAGTGACAAGCATCTCGGCCTCCAGGGTTTGTCTGTCCCTTAGCCCGAGGTGGATTTTCTCTGTGCAATGTGCAAAAGCGAATCACAGAATTGAAACCTGTGGAATATCCTGCTCCACCACGAGCTCCTGCCGCCGCCAGAGTCACAGGGAGATAAGTGCGACCCAGAAAGGGGTTTGTCTAAGTCAGAGGAAGGCAGAATGAAAAAGCCAATATAAATTCCTTTCAGCAAGTGCCGTCTCTAGATGCACCCTTAAACTCTACGTATTTTTTTTCTGAGAAGCAAATCTGGCCAGGATGGAGAAGCAGGGTCTGCCTGCATTTGTACAGAGCTCAAGGATCCAGACAGGTGGGAAATGTCATTTTGCTAAAAACAGTTCTGGTGTTACCCAAAAACACAGAAGCAGGGGAGGGAATTCACACTGGGGACAGCTGCCTAGGGCACTTGTTCACAGGTGGTATTTTTGCATCCTGCAAAAGGAAAAGACCAGAACTCAGAAATTCGAAAGAGTTACCCCAAACCAGGCAAGCAGTCTGATTGAATCCTTACTTCTCAAGCTTTGTAACAGTCCCTCAGCTGACAATAGTTTAATACAAATATTGTGGCTTTTGATGCACTTTAAAAGTCCCAGTTCTAGGAGAAATATGATTATGCTATTTTTTTTTTCTTCGCTCTCTAACAATAATTTGTAAAAACTCTTGCAATTATGGACGAAAGCTGAAACGTGAGACCTCAAGCACCTCACGCATGAGCAGGCTGATAAGAAGCACACACTCAGATCTTGCTAAAAAAGAGTATAACCCTAAGTTGGCAATGTAGGGGAGGAAGGAAGGGCGTCAGACTTGTGCTTTTTTACTGCTGATGGCACTGTGTTCCCCAGCACACGGTCTGCTTGTTTCATTTTTATTTAGAAGTCATGTGCACTCAGGTCCTCTGCTTCCCTTCATATAGGTAGGTTTAGAAATATGAGATCTGAAGCAGTATCTCATCTTGTTTGTGCACTTTGGAGAGGACATATGCTGTAATAGCTTATTTCTGTAATTAGAAAAACACTTTAATGATAGCAGAAACAGGGCCTGGGGAAGTGGCAGAAAGTAATCGCCATGAAATCCTGAAGATCAATAATGCCTGTGTCCTGTGCAGCATCTACCAGCAGTGATTTCAAGGAGCAATTCAGAGAAAAAAAGAAAATGAACCTGGACAGTTTTCTGACCAGGCTATGATGCAAAGCCAGGTGTTGCCCCTTGCTACAATAACACGGTAGCAAGCACTAAGCTCTTAAGTACCCTCTGCAAAGCCCACTGTGGCCCCCCCACAAAGCCTTTTGAAGCACAGCATGATGACGCTTTAGGTCTTTGTGTAACACCTGCCCACCAACACAATTAAATCTGCGCTGGTCATTTTTTGGTTTTCACAGGCAGGAAAATACCTGGAAATGTCACAGCAAAAACATCAACTGTTTTTTTTTGTCCTGAAAAGGAGGAGGGCTGGGAGGCAGAGGGGGGGGGACACTCTGTTAATCTGTTAATCTTCCAGCAGAGGACCAAATGGGGTGGCAATATTTGCCACCAAAGTTCTTTTTAAGAGGATGATGGGAATAATGTTGAATCTTTCCTGTCCATTTTGCCAGTCCTGCACAGAGAGAAGAAACAAAGTATTATTGCTTTGCAGTCTGGCTGCCTGTCATCTTAGGAAAGGTGCATGGGAGCTTGCAGCTCAACAACCAGCAGAGCCCCTGTGCTCTGGGCTGGGACATCCTTGGAACACTCCCTGACAGAGGCTGCCCTGTGCCTCCAAGAGTTGGGTCCAGCTCCCAAAGTCCCAAATCTCAAATTCATGCCCCCTCCGCCACCTCCAGTAGTCTTTTAGGAAAAATAAAATGGTGTGATACTTGATAAATCAATATAAGACTTCCAGGCCAGAATTAGTAAGACAAAACTGGTCCAGATCTTCTCAGATAAGACGTTGTCAGGCCCATTGTTCAGTGATTTCCATTGGGTCCCATCTTATCCAAGGTGGTTTTACCAACAGTATCTTGACTTACCAGCCAGCAGGTGGGTACAACCAGGACCATGTAGAGCAGTGGTCTCCAGATGGACTGTGGAGCTTAGAGGACCATCTACGTCCTTTGAGAGCTGAGATGATTTCTTGTCATCAAGAAGTGCCATGGTTTTGTGGTCTACCTACTATGGTATTAAATACTACAGAATAACACTGTCTACTGAATACACAAACTTACTATGTTGGAGACAGAAAGAGGAGAAGGGTGAATTGCACGTGACAGAAGTTGTCACTTAGGGTAGGATTCATTTGTCCACATTTAGATTAATATCACCTACTTTCAAATGCCTACCTGCAATAAGATGAATTGCAGCCTAGAAAGAGATTTGAGACAAATGGATATCTGTTGTAAATATCTGAAGTTATAAGAGCTGTGAGACAGAAATAGAGGTGATAGGAGAACATGAGCACATCAGAGTTTCACATCATTATACCTGGAGATGCCCATTTACAGAGCGGGAGCCATCCCATTTCCGTGTGCTTTCTTTTTGTCCTCATGAGCAGTGATGGAGCTGAAAGGCTGCACCTGCATCCACCACCCCACTACAGAGATATCGCTTTCTCTCAGGCACCAGCCTTCCCTCTCCCTGTTGAATGCTATTTCGGTGCCAAATGGGCCCAGAAGAAACCCATGGAGTTTTCCTGACTTTGCCCAGCCTTGTCCCCATGGGCAACCTTTGCACCACAGCTGGAGCCTCGCCACTGCCTGCACGGACAGCTGCACCAGGATGAGCTGAGCATGGTAAGGTCTCACCTGCAGACTCTGTCGCTGCTGGCAGGGACTCCATAAAAGCAAACACCAGAGAAAAAGGCCCAGGAGACAGGATGAGATGAATTGGACTCTCGGTATTTTGTACATAACTCCGACACTTTAAAAAACCCTCCAGGAGCTGCAGCTTAGTCCTTTCAGCAGGTCTTGGGCTGTAGCTCAGCGCTGCTAACTCATGATGACAACAATTGTCAACTCCTATCAAGATTAAGATAAAGGCTTTATCAGGCAAATTGGTGTGGATGTTGCCACCCTAATGTTATTTTAAGTGACTCCGTACTCAGTACAGGGAGCTTTGTGAAAGGCAGGGGCTATTCGTCCAAAGCTGAGCCTCTGGGATTCGGACTCTGGCTGCTAATCCTCTTCTCACAAAGAAACCTCCCCTCTGTAGGAATCATGTCCCGCTTCTCAACAGTGTGCATGATTATTCCATTTCCTTTCAGTGGACAGCATGTTTCAACACTTATTAAATTGCCGTTTCTCTCAGCAGGGTCTGGGAGCCAGTTCTATTGCATTCCAAGAAGCTCAAATCTCCCCCTGCGTTGGTGATAGTTGGTATCTGATCAATAGCAATGCAATCTTCTCTGCTGAGTTTTAAAGACATTTGGTTGGGCTAAAAATCAGTAAGAGTCATTTGATTCCCTTGGAGGGATGCCCTCTTACACCACCTGAGGGTCTGGTCTCCATATTCTCTTTACTTTACACAATTCAGACCTTTCAGACATTCATTTAATAGCAGTGAGAGAGCAGGATTTTGAAATGGCTGGGTTGGGATATCTTTTGTCATGGCTGTTTTTGTAAGTGCTTCATAGGAAAAAGCACCACTGAATTAGCTGTATTACGTGATACCAGGAAAAAGCTTTCTTCTGAATAGCATCCAAAATCCTCAGCTATCTCTCCAAGCCTGTAGAGCTGCCCTGTAACAATGAGTCCTCTGTAGGTGGGTTGGCTGGGTGTTTTTGGCACAAAAGGATCTCAGTTCTGGCTTCTCTGGCAAGAACAAGTGTCCTGAGTCAGACCAAATAGCTTGCCTATCCACTGTCCCACTGGACGGCCAAAAATGATGCCTAGGAAAGGCTTGCAGGACTGGGCCAGCAGGAAGTCATGTGCCCCCAAAGGCTCTCCCAGCCTCCAACAATTTACGGGTTAGGGAATTAGCTGAGTTTGGTGATGTTCAATGTGGAGACAGTCCAGGTTACTGTAAGAACCAAAAGTGGTGATGCTTGCTGGAGAAGGCTTGGACTTTTCTGCTTTTATTACCCGGGTTAGTCTCTGGGAGCTTGTCTTTCAAATGAGGAAGAAGGGACAGCAGATGTTGAGATGTTTGCAGCATCCTTCTTCAGTAGCTTGTGGGGACATTTGATGCTCACACAGAGGACACAACTGATCCGTGGAAACTAATGGGACTCCTTCAGTAGCTGTCCCAAGCTATGTCCCAACAGCCAGGCAGCCTGCAAATAGATAAAGTGTTTGGATAAATGAATGGCTCAAAGACATGGAGCCACCTCCCCTAACCCACTGCAAAGGTGTGATGAGTCCAAGCTGATCTGATGGGCACCTCCAAGGAAAGAGAGTTTGTGATGAACCCCTTCTGGGAGGCTGGATGCATAAGGGATTTGGCATTTGGGGCCCATGTTGTTAGGGACATGGAGTGGGTGCCCTGTGATCCTTCTAGGTCAAACTTCTGCCCCTGAATCCAGGGATTCACAGATGAAAATACATCTCTTTCATCACTGCCATCTCCTTTCCCCAGTACACTGACATAGCAGTGTCCTCATCCTGCCTCTGTCCAAGGCCACCCTAGCTTGACCCACAGCTCCTTGCATTGGGCTGCCTTTTGCTGTCCTTTGCTGAGAGATTTATCACAGCTGAGTAAGACAGAGAATTACTTGTATCAAGCCATCACTGGTGACTTCGTTCTGGGCACCGACCTTTATTTTGCTGTTGAAAGCCCTTGCTCTGCTGAAGATAGGAAGGGCAGCTGGATTGTTTCTGACAGGAGCAGTTTTTCTCTCTGTTCCCATCACAAATGCCCTATTTCTTGGCTCCTGGCCATCCGGGAGAGTTATTCTGGCTCTCAGCCCCTGTGCAGGAGGTGCCCATGGTAGGTAGAGCCAGGCTGCTGAACAAGACAGGGCTGGAAATCCTCTTGCTGGCGAATTAGCGGATGTTGCCATTAGAAATCCTGCCTGCTTCTCCACTTCACACCATAAATATTGGTGCTGTGAGTGGCAGGATACTGAAGGCTTGGGAGAAATGTTCAGTAGACCTACCTAGGGAAAACTTGCATGCCTGTTGCAGTATAGGTAACTGCAGCTGGCAGGCAAACCTGCAGAAATTTAGAATGAGTCAAAAAGCAGGAAGCAAGGACAGAAAACTAGCAGCAGCCAAAACAGAGGCTTTCACATCCAAGCTTTTCAATGCAGGCAGCACAGAAGACCCAAAACTAGGCTGGTGTTTAGGACCTGGCAGACAAGGAAGGCAAAACACCATCACAACAGCGTGATGACAGTTTGACACAAAGACCAGATGTGGCCAACCGCAGTGAGAAAAACTGCCTCCTGGTCATCAGCTGCTGGCAGGCTTTTTGGGCAGAGAGGGACAAGCGACAGTGCTAGCACACGTCTGTAGCCGCCTCATCTCAGGTTGCTAGCGCACGCACCGGCTCATTGCAAAAGCCCGAGCACGTGGCTGGGACCCGGCTTCCTGCGTGGGTGACTTTGTGACCCACAGCATGCTGCAAAAAAGCTAAAGCCAGTGAGCAGTTTTAGACTTGCCAAAACAAAGGCCTAAGGATTTGCAATAAAAGGCAAAGTCCTTAAGAGGTCAGGAGCAGAGCAGTCCCTGTAGACCATGACACCAGCATCAGCAGGAGGGCTTACAAGCGTTACGCTATATTCCTTTCTTTCCCCTTCCACCTCTCTCCCAACAAAAATTAGAAATTAGAATAATTCTGTTGGAAGGGAACTGCAAAGATGATCAAATACAACTGCCTGACCTCTTTATGGCTAACCAAATCTTAAAGCACATTAGTAAGGGCATTGTCCAAATACCTCCTGAGCACTGACGGGCTTGGGACATCAACCACCTCACTAGGAAGCCTGTTCCACTGATGGAATAACACTGTGGTTGTAAAATACAAAGCTGGGAAATGCTACCTGCAAGGTTGGCTGTGTAATTTGAATCTCCCCCATACCATACGTACGGTGCAAAATCACGCTGCTCATCACGCACTGCTTTTTCCATTTAGTCTCTAGTGCGGAGTACCCAGCCAAGAGTATTTCTTGTCACAAACTGATGAATACAGGCAAACCAGTAGATAGTCCCTTAACCTCATTCTTGGAAATGGCTAAACAATTTCTGTAGAAGAGGTCAATCTGAGGTAAAGCATCCTGCCTAGAAAATGTTAGACTATCTGGTTTTGGCTTTGCAAAGTTGTTAAGTTACTGCAAATATGCTCTTGTAGTGAAAAGTGTCAGGCAGTCTGAACTATAGGTATTTGTACTTGCTCTGTGTATAAAAAGCCATGTTTACAAGGCACAGATCAACTTCTTGGGCTCCTCAAAAATTGTTTAAGAATTTATTAAAGCAGCTCTTCACTGGTGAAATCACCATCCATAAACAGATCCCTGAAACAGAGTGATTTTTGATTGCTTTCCATCAACCCCCAGCCTAGTTTAGTTGGAGCATTACAAGGCAATTTTTTGTATCCTGAGGCAGGCCTTTTTTTCTTCCTGTCCAGGTCAGTGACAGGAATGGCCTCGACATGCTGCAGGGTGCCATCCTGGTAGCAAGGGGATGATTTATCATGGAGATGGCTAGCCTGAGATGGGCTTGCAACAAGCAACAGAAGGTCTTCTCATGGCAAGTCCTACCGTAATGGTCCTCCTTCACTTTACTTTCGGCACGGTGCATGCTAAAAGTTGACAGGAATGGGAAACTGGAGATGTTCCTTGAGGAGATGCACTGAGGGCTGCTAAATGCACAGAAACTCTGGCTGGCTGGGGAAGCCGCAAGGGAATGGATGCTGGGATTGCACTCGGGAGAGCTCTTGTCACAATATTGCCAAGTTCTCGCAGACCTTGAAAGGGAAGATGCTGTAGCAATGAGGAGTATTTCTTGCTCAGAGCAAAATCCTTTAGCCATCTCTACAAAGGCTGTAACAGAGAAGTGGAAAATCACTCCATCTGTCCAGCCAAATATCTTATCTGCCCTTCCTTCCTCTGCTGAAAGGCTGCCCATGGATATTAGTGAGTCTGGCCTCAAAACACCTCTGTGATCTGAGACAGCATTCGCCTCTTGGACGAAGAAAGAGAAGCCCCAGGGTGAATAAGGGCTGGACTGCAACCAGCTCTTTTGAAGATCTGGCTCTTCATGTCACGGTGGGAGTTGCCAGCTGCCTTGTGGTCAGGAACAAATCTGGCTCCTTCTTTTGGGGTTTCTAACAGGAGCTGAGCTCTTTGAAATCTCTGGCATGATGTAACTTGTTTGAAATCACATCGACAGCCTGAGGCAGAGCCAAGTTTTGAAACTGTTTCCCAAGTCTAGTGACACAAGGAGAGAAATAGCTCGGGAAGATTGCTTTCCAAGGGCCCAGCTACCTCATCTGCAATGGCATAGGTGGGGAAACAGGTCCTGACCAAGTGGTGGTTTGGGAACTGGAAGATATAAGGCATCTCATCTGTTGGAGAAGGCAGCATATACTGACCAGCAGGTGAGGAAAGTTTGACTAGAAGAATTTTAAAAGAAGCAGGCAGGATGCTTCCCAGACCAAACTGCATCTCACCCAGCCTTACCCATCTCTCCTGAAGGTGTTGATCTCCCTCCGGTGACTAGAGAGGGAGTTTACACAAGTTTACACTATATTCCTAACTTTCGTGTGGTTAAATGAACCTTCTTTTTTGTGCTGAATTTTCCTTAAATCTTGAAGCTTCTGGAAGATGGGAAGACAGCAAGGGTACCCCTATTTTAAGGTGGGAAATGAAGGGATTCTGGTAATGTTGTGTCTGCTGACTTGCCGTTGATTCTGAACTGAGAAATAAAGAAAGTAGAGAATGCGGCTGGGAACCTGGGAAGCAAGTCTATGTGTGATGATGTGCAAAAGCAGGCTGGTACATTTTCTGCTCACAAGTGGGTTTGAGTCCTAGTTTTAGGAAACACAGACCGATGTCCAGAATTTCGGTTAAGCTGGTCAAGAAAACAGGTGATATTCTTGCATCAAAGATTCACTGCTGTCCTCTACCACCATGGTGAATCGCTGACCCACATTCTCAATAGTCTTTTGAAAACTGAAGACACCAAATATGTTTCAAGGATTTAAGACACTTGAGCCCTTAGGGAGAAAAAAAAAAGATCGCTGGCAATGCTGGTGATGGTCTCATTTGGTGTGTGACAGCTGAATGGGAGCACTGTCACTGCCTGGTTGATCCGGGCTTGGCAAGGAAGTGCTGTTTTACAAGTGGTTTAACTCCCTGCCTATAGCAGTGCCAGGGCCGTGGTGGTGGGGGTGAGGGTGAAATGGGGAGAAGGCTCATTTGCAGCCAGTTTAACTTACTGCCTAAGAGGAATTAAATGGTGGCTACTCCTCACCTGGCTTTTACGTGGATTTTTATGAAGACATGTGCCTGCATGGGACTCAGTCTGGGCTTCTGTGCATGTCTGTGCAACGCCAGATGACGTGCCAGGACTGTGGTCCTCACTGCTGGCCCAGTATTCACGGAGGAGTAGAATCCAAATGTGGGACTCCAGTTTAGAGACAGTTGCACATTTCTGGGTCTAGGGAGCTAGCTAAATGGCTCAGCAGACATGGTTTACATCTGTGTAGAGGGGCCAGACCCAGCACAGCCACTCAATGCAAATCGACGCACCAGCTCCTGGGATCTGTCCATACTGCAGGATACAAGATGGTGTTCCAGGAAGCTGAGGTTGCAAAAAACCTAATAGACACAGTAGATAGCTGAGTATGAGCTCTCTGCCAGTAGCTAAATAGGCTTACACCTTCCTTGGCCTTATAAACAACGGATGCTTTAGTGAGAAAAAGGAGGGTATATCACCTCTGCTTTTGGCAGCATTGCAAAAGCTGTGGGAAGATTGTGTCCAGACTGAGACTGATAGTTAACTGGAGGGGGTTCAGAGAAGAACCAAGAAAATGGTTAAAGGATTGGGAACCTGCTTCATTGTGAGGAGGTTCAGGATCTGCCTGTATGTAGCTTAACAAAGAGAGAATTAGGGAGTTACTTCATGCCAGCCCATGAATGCTTGCATGGAGAACAAAAACCAATGATAGAGGCTCTTTGGTCCTGCAGACAAAAGTATAAGGGTCAGTGGCTGGATAAGCGGTGGGAATCAGTGTCCAAAGCTCATGAGCTAGGCTGACTAGCAAGTCAAATGATTGCAAAGAATTTTTTGTGCTTTTCTGAAAAATCTATGAGGCCCCAAATGCAGCTGGATTTTTCTGGGGGGTAGGTACTAGGGAATTGAATCAGTTTTAAGCTGTTACAGATAGCGCAGCAGAGCAGAATAAATCACCATAATCAAAACAGAGCTGCTTTATGACACTGAAAGCTGAACAATGAGCCTTCACATAAATCCACCCCACCTATTAGGCAGAAAAGCCTAGATAGTCAATATTCACATTAAACATCTATCAAAAAGTGCTTCACAGATTGCACTCCATTTGGGAATTTCTCCACTTCATAGTCAATTGGAGGTGTATAGCTGATGATTGCTATTGGACAACACCACCTTCTTGGGATGTAAACTCACCTGAGGAAGTGATGCTCGGGTCTGCAGTGAGTATTAATGGGGACAGTGCTGAGCAGCTCTGCTGATAAGCAGCAGCTGGGGATCTCATTTCATAGCCAAAGGCGCTACTCCTCTGTGGGACTTCTCTTACCTATGGGTGTAGCAGATGGTACATACAAACAAGAAAACATAAAGAGGTTCACTCTTGTATTCTTGGCATTTACTGGGATATGGCATTGCTGTCTCTCACGCTGCTTTTCCTAAGGTAGAAATAGATCTCCGTGAAGTCTGCAAGGAGGCTAATTTCTGTTTTCAGCAACCAACTACTGAGGAGAGGTGACAGGACCAGTGGTGAGGAATCGTGGGAAGATCTGGAGATGGTGGAGGTGATTGTCTCATGTTGTTTTGGTGGTCAGAGCCATCTCACCCCCGTGGCACACAAGGGGCAGGTGGCTAAGGGCTGCCCCAGGCTGGCATGCATCCACCCTCCCCGCCACTGTGCATGCAGGCAGGCTGCAGACTTCTCCTCTTTCATCCTCTCTGACACATCAGGGAATGCTTATAAAAGCCGGTGACTTTAAATGACCCATGGATGTGTCTGACCCAGGGGTAGGGCAAGCCTTAAAGTGAAGAGGAATTCCTCTGCAGGACAGAGTGCTGAGCGTGTCACCCACATGTCACATCTAAGACCATGGGAGGACCTCGACCAACCAAGACCTCCTCCAAGGGCTCCTGTGTTTCAACACAAACCTAAAGGCTACAAAGACCATAAGGATGCAGAAGGCAGGGGTTGTTTTTCTAAGACACCTAAAGCAGGTAAAGAAGTGAATGGAAAAAGAGGTCAGAAAGAAATATGGAGGTGGCAGAAGTGGGGAATATAATAATTGGTACCACAAAGAGTGGAAGAAGGTCTCATCTCTGCTGTGCACTGCTTTGCACCCTGCCTGCACCAGCAAGCGCTCCGGATCAGGCGTGAAATGGAGCACCGAGCATTCCTGGAAGCTTTTGGTTTTAAGCATTTTGAACCTCAGTTCTCCATTTGTAAGTAGGGATAATGCACTCAAAGAATGCAAAGATTAGTTAATTAATAGGTTGTGACATACTCTGATGCTGTGATAATGAGCACTGCTAGGAAATCCATGATTAAGGCACCGGTTCAGTGTATTTATTTAGATGTCTAACCTGGGAGATGGGATCAGATCCTGAGGCCATCTATGCTTTCCATCCCTTTCTGTTGCCTAGATAGGGAATTCAGTGCCATGTTTCGGAGATGGATTAGAGCCTCCCCCAGAAGCTGCATCCAAAAACGCTGGCATGTCTGTGTCTATCCTCATTTATAGTGTTACCATCCTGTTACCATCCTGCTGGGTCTGGGACTCAGTGTGGGCAGTGCATGGTACAGAAATCCTAGTGCTGCACTGTGCACGAGGAGAGAAGAAGCCATCATGTTTGCCTGGAGAGCAGCCAGCAAACTTGAGTGAGGCCCGGCTTTCAGAAGATGGTGGAAATGGCACATCATCCTATAGATGAAGTTGTTTTTATCATGACATATGCACTTGTAAGCCATACTGAACCCCGGAAACCTGCAGGCTGCAGGGCTGAGCCCTGTAGCTGGGAAAACCAAGGACAGTGGATGAGGAGCCATGGCCCAACCATTAGTGGTACTGCAGGAGCTTGGGTGATTTTGAGCAAGGATCCATCACGTCTAGCGCTTTCCTTTGGGCAGCTGTTGAGAGAGATGAGATGAGACTCATGGAGACTTGGCAATGGGACACTGTGAAGCATCTGGGAGCCTTGAGCCAGATGGGAAAGGACTAGACACCAAGGTCACCAAGCAATGCATGGACTGGGGCGGCGTGAGGGATGCAGGCTGGAGGCAGCATCTGTCCCTTGCCCTTCCTGAGGGGCAAAGCAGGACAGGGAGCCAGTGTGCCCAAAGGACCTCATGAATCACCAGAGCCCTCAGAGGGGTCTTGCAGGGAAAATGCCTCCTCAGAGCTGCCTGTGAGTCAGGTCTGCTGCTGAACTGGGTATTGGGAGGCTTTAAAGCAATGGAGGAAGAAAGCAAAGGGAACAAATGTCCTTTCTGTGTCCTCTCTGCTGGCAGCCTCTTCTGCAAGCTCCTTGTCCTGGAAATCACTGCAGGTTACTCTTGTTGTGAAATGACCTGAAAATTTCGCAGTCACCTCGCCTCTGTTTTACTCCTGCTGTGAAGACATGTAGCACTCATCCACGGGGCTCTCGCCACCTTGCAGAGTGTGCCTTGGTTGGGGTGGCTGCTTCCATTGTGCTCCTGCTGCACGTTTTCCATCCTCCTCCCTGACTGCAGCTCGTGCAGAAAGCACCTGCATCCTGCTCAGCAACTCTGTGTGGCCGTAGTTCATGTCCTGTTCTTTTGGGCTGCAGAAATATAAGGCTAGGGGGTGTTAAGGGGATGCCTCACCACACCAGGCTGGCCCAGTGTATTGGGTTTACGTGGTAAAGGTTTGGTAACAGGGGGGGCCACCGGGGTGGCTTCAGTGAGAAGATTCCAGAAGC
>VXAL01005141.1:209300-249179 GCA_013399475.1 Chauna torquata | reverse complement strand
GCCGCTCGGGGGGAGGAGGTAGAAGAGGGTGGATGGGGGTAAGGTGTTTTTAGTTTGCTTTTAGTTTCTCACTGCTCTAGTTTGCTAGTTATAGTAATAAATTATACTAATCTCCCTATGTTGAGTCTGTTTTGCCCGTGACGATAATTAGTGAGTAACTTGCTCGTCCTTATCTCAACCCTTAAGCCCTGGTCCATCATATTTTCTCCCCCTGTTTCTTTGAGGAGGGGGAGTGAGCGAGCGGTTGTGGTGGAGGCCGCCTGTTTAGCCGGGTGAAACCACCACACCCAGGGTTAGAGCAGAAGCCTGGGGCAGACCAATGTTTCAAACTCCATCTCCACGCAAAACCCCTTCCTGCTCCCATCAATAGATCTTCCTTGGATAATTCCTCCTTTGCACTGGGTTGGTGGATCTTCCAGTTTTCACTTTGTGGAAGCTTTTCTTTCATTGACTTCAGTTTTCACTTTGCTGAGGCTTTTCTTTCATTGACTTTTTTAAAGTCAAGGGGCTTGAAAGAAGATGACTCATCCCCTTAGAAGTCCCAGCAGCTCATATCTCCTTTTTGGCACCAGCTGGGAGGTGGGAAGAGGAAGGGGGAATAAAAAAGAGAAATCAATGCATCTTTTGTATGATTTTCCACAGCTCACCTGTTCTCTGTGCTCTCTTTACACTGCCTCTCAGCTGGGGAAGATAAGGTAATTTACTCGGTGGCAATACTTCTGCCCTTTAGTCTGTAAAAGCCTTAATTCATTAGCAGAGGTATGATGTGAATAAACCAGTAGGATATGAGCAACTATTTTTGGAGCATTTTAGACTACAAGGAAAGCATTTTCCCTCTCTTTTGTGCATATAAAATATTCATACAAATACACACAGACTTTACTGACCAGTTTGAGGGTGGTCTATAAACTCATGATACACACAGAGACGGATAAGACTAGTTATTTAGTGTCTTTTCCAGGATGAAAAATAGGGTGTAACAGGTGGCAGCCTCCAAACAGACAAAGTACATGGCCCCATGCAATAGGTAGTTAAACCGATGACTCCTTTCTGCAGGATGTTGTGGATGTCAAGAGGTTCCATGGGAGTAACTGGGAAAAAATTCAAGGAAGAAAAAATATCAGATGTGATAAATTAAATGAAGGCACCACTTCTGTGGAAAGCCTGAGATGGAAGGAGCAGGAAGAGTATCTGGAAACTATCACTGTGCTGGCTGGTTTTCATAATCTTCCTTTGGCATCTGCTGTTGGCCACAGGGCTAGGCGAGCCTGTGGTCTGGCTTGATTTTGCTGTTGTTGTGTATCCTCCTTCATCCCCAGTGAGGCCACATTTTATCCTTTCCCACTGCATGGGACCTGGTGCCGTCACCAAACTAATGTAGTCCCTGTCAGAGGGACACAAGTCCTCAAATTGTGGCCAAACTGCTTCCAGGTGTCTCAAAAGCAGAAGCAACCTGGGTAAGTGGCTTGTGCCATGAAGCAGGAGCTCAGATGGACACCCATGAAATTCATAAATACCTCGGAGTCAGCTTCTCACATGGCTCAGGTCAACACCACAATGCTACCAGGTGCCCCATACCACCTTCAGGGTGAAGGTAGCCTCAACCACAACACAAACATCTTTGGCAGGCTATAGGCCTTGATAAAAGGACCAGAGCCCTGCTATCTGTTTGGTTGTGAACCCCACAAAGCCATGCTGTGTCATACTAGGAGGAGGATTTTGCAGAGCAGCCCCCATCAGCCAAGAGGTGGTTCATGCCATCAGGATATGGCAAGAGGCAGGGGAGGTGAGGGGTGTGGAGATGATGTTTAAAGACCAAGAGACAGTTTTTGGAGCTCAAGGAGAAGATGATGAAGATGTGGCTCTTCCCCTGCACCTCAAAACACACCAGCCAATGCTACCACTATATATAGATGCTGGGAGGAACCAGTAAGGTAATTTGGGGAACCCCTGACACAGGAGACAGTGAAGTCTCCAGGTTCCATTTACTGGCCCGTCGCATTTTAATGTGCTGCAAGTAAGAAATATATTAAATGCTCGATCAAGATGCACCAGTTGCTCCTGCCCTATAATCCTTTCCATGGTGATGCCACCACCACCACACAGCAGCTCCTGGCACAGTATTGAACCAGTTCTGGCAAGAGAGTGATTCTGGGGGCTGGTGAGGAGGAGAGGAGGACTTGTGTTTCAGGGGTGGTGATTTGGGAGTCAGCAGGCTCCGGACATGAGCTTGACACATGATCTGCTGGTAAAAAGTGATCACTGGCTGAGGAGTCTGTGTTCATGGCTATGCAGGGCCGAGGGGATGGATAGAAGCTGGACCTGCACGGAGGAAGTAAGACCTGAGTCGCTAGCCTGTTTTTTTCCAGTCGGTGCAGGTGGGATTGGGTTTAAAGAGTTTACAGTCATTTTGGAAAAATATGGGGAAAAATTTAAAAAAAGAAAAAGTGAGTGCTAACAATGTTCCCCACTGATCAGCTTTAACTACGAAAGCAAAAGAATTGGCCTTTTAAAGGTCAATCGAAGTGAAAAGCTTTGCAGAAAATCTCTTAAATGCTGGAATCCCTCAATGGCTTTGCCTTTGGTCCCCGGCCCTGGGAGCCATCTGTCATTGGGCAGACCCTGTTGCTGCTCTGCAAGGACTTGAGCCCATTAAATGCAGCCCTTCGTCCTCCTTGGTGCAATCTTCCTCCACAAATGCCCTCTTGCACTTCTTAAGGCCTGGAGGTGGCTGGTCCTGGCTGCAGTAGAGCGCCTGGAAAGGGATGTGGTGGCATGAGGGGAGGGAAAGGGAGCACGGATGCTGGGATAGTGGAGGAGGGCTGATGGGTTGTGATCATTTCCAGGGTCCCTCATCTCCAGGGTCTTGGAGCATCAGCAGAAATGAGTTAATCTTGGTAAGACTCTCTGCAAAATGAGTCTGCAAGAGATGGAGATAGTGGTGAAGAGGGGAAACTCCATGATCAAGGCAGATGCTTGACAGTGCAAAGTCTTGGACCAGTTCCTAGCTCCACTACAAACTTGCCTCTTGCTGCAAGGTAGAGACAGTGATGGGAGGGAGGTGTGTTTCCAGAAGGATTTCCTCCCAGGGTCCATTCCACCTGCAAACTATCCATGAAGGGAGAAAAGACTCCTTCCACCTTCTGAACCATCCCCAACAGTTCTCAGAGCTGGATGACAGCCTGTGAGGGTTATGGCTCTGGTTACATGCAGCCATTTCTGCATGACCTACCCAGTTTCCTACTGCCTCTGCAAGAAATTGCTGCTCCTCTCGGTAAGATTCGGAGTAGGATTTCACTGTTTTGCTTACAATAATGGCAATAATAATGACAATAATATGATGATAGGGAAGATAGAAGTTTGTGGGTTTGTTGAAATGTGAGTTCTCCACCACCTCCTGCTGCTTTTATAGCATTCAGAGTTGGTGGGGCGTATTAAAATGCCCCAGCACTCCTTTTGGACAAAAGCCACAGCTCAGGCTCAACGCTGACTATTCACACATGCTGTTTGTTTACTGAAAGTGGATACTGAGATCCATTGTGCATTTGTTTTGCTGCAAAAAAATGGGCCTCGGTCACAGCAGCTGGAAAAAAGAAGAGCTATATCCCTCCTGAGAGCCATCTGGGAGAGGTGAGCATCCTGGAGACAGCTGGGAGAGCTGCCTGATGTGAGGCCAGGCATTTTATCAGAGGGTGGGATGTGCCCATGGGGATCACCATCCCTCTTTGGTTTTTGGTTGGAGATATGTATGTAGTGACTGTGCAAACGTTTGCAGGGAGGCGTGCTCGATGGGGCTGGAAGAGACACACTGACCCTGCAGGTGAAGGGGCTGGCTGGTGCCTTTCCTGGGGTAGGCAGCTGGTCTCATCCGTGTCCTTTCCAGGCAGAAGCCCACCGTGAGCCAACCTCCATTGTTGCTGAACGGTGCTGGGTCTCACCCTGCAGATGGACTGCACTCAGAGCAGTGTGGGGCCCAGAAGTGATACCTACCTGTCTTTGCCGATAGGAATAGGACCTTGGAGGGGCAGAGTCACCTGTACCTGCTCACAGGGATCAAAAACAGGTGAGGAAAAATCTTCCTCCAGCCGGCCTGACTGCCAGTCTACCAAAAAGCACAGAAATCCCTCCTCTACCTCTGAAAAATATGAATTTCTCTCTCTCTCTCTCTCTCTCTCTAGTCCCCTCTTGGTGTTGCCCTTGACTCCCCACTGGGCTTTGCCCATGCAAGGGGTGCTCATCAGGACACCAGGGTGTTATCCTGTATTCTCCCTGCAGGGTGCCTTACACTTGAAAGTCAGGCATGTGAAAGCCTCTCCCACACTTATTTTCCATCAGAAACCACGCACTGATCCTGATGGTGACAGGAGACACTCAGATATGCAGGAGGTGAGGAATCACGGTGCACCAGGAACCATGAGGGCTGGGTCCCAGGCTTCAGCTCAGCCCCAGGAGTTGGAGTGCTGCTGTCTTTCCCCAGTGACCAGATGTGTCTGGGAGACACCAAATGTTGGAGCTATGTCTTTAGCTGGCAGAGCCCCACGTGGGTTAACCCCCTGGCACACACACCTTCACTTAACTGTTTCACACCCTCACTTAATTGTTTCAGTCCATTGGCTCTGTTGAGTTAATCCCAGCAAAAATAAGTTTGTCTGCTGGAAGGGCTTTGTAAACAGACACGTGTTACCCTGTCCTTGGCCCCTTTCCTGGCAGCCTACTCTCTCCACTTCTTCCAGTACCATGAGTCTAGATCCCTCTTCCATCCTCTCTTCTTCTCTGGAGAAATTTGCCCCCAAAATTTCCCCACTTCTAATCTGCCCAGAGCTGCCCCCTCACTGCTCTTTCTCGTCTCGTTGTTACTTCTGGAGCATCACTTCCACCCCTCTATGCTCCAGCATCCCTCAGCTCCCCAGGCCTTTCTCTGTCACCTTTCACTAGGACCTGGGCCAGTCACTCAGTGGTTCACTGCTCTCTCCCAGGGAGAGGCTGGACTAGATTCTCTCCACCATGGTCCCAGCCTTGGGCCAGACTTGTGAAGGGCCCAGATGTCCTCCTATAACTTCAGTCTCCAAATCTCTACTCTTTTCTCCCCTCAAGGCCATCACCCACCTCCTCTTTCCATCTGCTGTTCCTCTCTTTTCAGTGGTGGGCTGTACCTTTCTTCTCTGTCTTGTTTCTGTGACTATGGCTCCTGGGACACACAAGGCTTTATAACAGCTCCAGGAGAAGTGGTACCAATGTAGAGCAGCAAGACAGATGGAAGATATTTGTCCTGCTGCTTTGGGAGTGAGAATGGAGATAATGACGCTTGTCAATCACAGCCATCACTGATCTGTCATTAGCAGTGATGAAGAAGCAGTGGAAATGCTTTGGAGTGGCAGCACAGCTAACAGGAAGGGTGGCATCACGCTTCTCTCCCCTCTCACTTTTGGGATGATCGGAGGAGGCCAAATTAGAAGTCAATAAGTTGCAGAGATTCAGTCTCTTCTGTCTCTGGCTTGTCTCCTTCTCCTCTCATGGCACTTACAAGGGCTGTGATTTGAAAGGGAAAGCAGAGTGTCTGCTTGTGTAAGCAAGATTTACTTCTGGCTGGGGTGCGAGGCCACAGAGAAAGAAAAAGCCATCGATTTGGGTGGAACATATTGTGTTGAAATGCTGTGTCACAGCTGGACTGGATCCCGGCTAGCAGGAGTCTGCAGGTGCTTATACAGGGAAATGTTGCTGCTGGGCTTTGCCTCTTGTGCCACGAAAACAGCACAGTGCCTGGCGTGCTGCTGCTTTGTTTATAATGGTGGACTGGCCCAGACTGGCACCACTATGCCAGCTTATACCTCACCTTCCTTCCCAGGTAGCCAAGAGTACGGCACATTCAAGCCCACCAGGGGTTAGATCATCTCATGGACAGCAGGTTCATAAACAGATACAAAATGGAATGGGCAGGGATGTCCCCTTAGCATCCCCAGCAGAACAAATGCATATGTGGGAGGAGTATGGCAAAAGACTTGACAAAAAGAGCCTGGTTCACATAATCTTGCTAGTGTCTCCTTTTGGTGCCATGGGAGGCAGTACACTGAGCCAGATGGGCTTCTGGTCTGGCTCCGTATGGCACATCGTACTTTCCCCAGCGAAAGCACCATTTGACCAGGACTAGTTACTATCCGGGCTAATCCATATGCTTTGGGCTTGTCTCTGGTTTTCCTAGGACCACCCAGCTTACAGCTTTGGAAAAGTCCTTTAATGGTACTGTACTTCCTTTTTGCATCTCTGTGAAGGGCAGAAGTATTATAACGTCTTGCTCCCATAAGGCATCTCTTATTCAGGGGATCTCAAACGGCTCTAGAAAGGAGATCACAATCATCCTTTCCATGGGGAGGAAGAGGTGCCACTGATGACGTGTGGCAATTTCTCTCAGTCATGACAGGGCCTTGGCTGGGAGAGTTCTAGTTGGTACAACCCCAAGTCATGTCAGGGGCATGCAGAGAGCTGAACAGTCTGGAAGATGTTCCCATGACCTCTTCTGGACAAGTGACTAGTGTAGGAGTAGCTGCAAGAGACTGGGTGGAACATGGCTTGGGGAATAGATTTTGACATCTACCAGTTCATCAAGGACCTTGAGGTCAGTGTATGAAACGGCATTTGAGGTACTTTGCTCATCAGCATTACAATGGGAAGAGTGAGCACTGGTGCACACTTCAGTGCAGCTCCTGGGGCACTCCAGCAAAGTTACCAAACAGCACAACAGCAGGACCCAGGCGTCCTGCCTCCCCTCCTGTCTGGGTTTCTGGAGGACACTGCTTGCAGGGTGGTAACTCTTAGGACTGGCAGATATGCTGATGGCAGTGCAAATAGCTTTGCTGCTATTCCCAAGGGAGCCTGGTGAGCTCCAAAGTCATTGCAAGCTATTTCAGGCTGTTCTGGCTGAAGGAGAAATGATGATTCTCTCCTGTCAGTCCAACAGTCAGAGTTCATTGAGATCCAGGGAGGAGAAAGCGACCCTTAGTGCTTTGAGGGCAAGCAGCTGCCAAAACATCCTCGTTAAAGAACAGGCTGAGCCCTTCCTCGTGTCCTCGAGGGCTTGTTTGGGAGGCAGGAGGAGCTGGCCCAGCCTGCCAGATTGGATCAGCTGCGGGTAGCAGCCCCAGACCCCGTCTCCAGCACTGTGCAGGGAAGGAATCGTGCCTGTCACCTCGGCTGTCTGCAGCACACAGCATCCCTGTGCTCCCCCCTTGGCCTGGCATCTCCCAGGCTGGCAGGGACACTTGCAACACACTGGTTCCAAGTGACAGACCAGCTAGAAATGCCTGGGAAAAGCTGAGCAAGGCATGAGAGAAAGGAGAAGTGCCACGGGCCTTCCTGTGCATCTCCACATGCGTGTATGGAGGTGGCACTCTTAAGGTCTAAAATAGCCGTGGTGCTGTACACCATACGCTTTTCAGGTGGAAGATGCTCTAGCTGCATTAAATACTACACCCAGGCACTGCATTTTTAAAGACTGAGACTCCCAGCGTAATAAGACATGCAAATAAAGATATGACTCATCCATATTCTGATTTGTTATTTCTTGTTATGATCTCCGGGGTCAGCCCCCACACGAGAGCAAATTGACGTTATGCCGCCAAGCTGCTGGAGCTCATGGGAAGAGCTTGGCCGAAGCAGGGTGACCCTGCAAGATGCAGGGCAGAGCTCCCTCCTTCAGGTGCCACATGGCCCTGCTCTAGACAGTCACAGTGGATGTGGAAACAAGATCCTGGGGAAAGAGCTGGAAGCAAGCAAGCAAGCCTGTGCTCTGGAGCCAAAAAGGCACAGACATGGTCCCCTTTCCACCCGGGGCTTTGTGGTGAGGATGCTGCAACAGGCTGGAGCTCAGCTCAGACCTGGGATCTAGGTCCCCAGCCGGTGTGGAGAAGCAGAAAGAAGGAGGTACCAGTGAAACAATCTGTCTGTGAGTACAGCAGGAAGCAGCAGAAGGATGCCCAGAGGCAGGTTTCAACAGCTGTCTCTGGAAATGGCTGCAGTTTCCATGGGCAGTCTCATGAACCTGAACTGCAGGAGGTCAGCCCAGTCCTCTGCAAAAAAGACTTGCTAATCTCCATGGAAATTTAAAGACACTTTTTATCAGCAATGTTCAAGCAGTGCCCTCCTGGAGGCATTTCCTGCTGCACAAAGCTTTCAGGCCAGAAGGGCCACTCGAGTGCTCATTGGGCCAGCAGAGCAGGGGCATCCCTGGCTGAATTACCATGCTCAGGGTGACAGCTTGAGCTGCAGACTGAAGGATTTTGGGAAGCTGAGGGTAAGGTAGGTAAATCGACATGTTTCTATGCCAGTGGAAACTCAAACAGAGGCAGCTTGACTTAGACTTCACAGCTTGTTTTCCATAGGAAATGAGCATTGGTGCTTGTCCTCGGTGTGTCCACGTGTGACCGCCCACCTCCCCCTCCCACAGCTGCTTCTGGGCTGGTGAGACAAAGCCTCGGGACACCAGACTCCATTTGCTGCCGGGTGGTGGGGATCCCCCGTTGCTCCCTCTGTCTGCATGTCTGTCAGCAGCCAGGGCTCAAGGGAGGAGCCCCACACTCTACTCCTTCTCCACATCTCTCCCTGCTCCTCTGATGTTGCAGGAGCCCAGGCGAGCGGCTTTGTTTTCCCTGATTCATGCACATCTCAGCTGACAGCCTTTGAAATGCCGCTGATTTGACAGGGAATATTAGCCTTGCTTAGGTCTGCCATGGTCTTCAAGGTTATCACTTCATCTCATGGCTAATTAAGAGTGACCCAGTCTGTGCCATCACAGGCTGCTGCTGTCATTGACAGAGACAAGCGATGATAAAGAATAATCTGGTGTTTAATTAGCCCATGAGAGTCTCTGCAGCTTCCTAGCAGAGGCCGGGGCAAGGCAGGATGACAGCAGGGTTTTGCTCACCTTTGCTTCCCACTGCAATGCCCACTTTGGTTTGTTGGGGCTGGCAAAGAGCAGGCAGTGCTTGGAACAAGCACAGGCTTTACAACAAGCAGCAAAGCATCCTGGCTGGTGGAGGACGAACAGCCTTTACAGGCACCAGTGGCCAGTGTGCCAGGCTTTGGGATCAGTCTGGATCCATCTGAGAGCTTCTCCTGCCTTCCTCCCCTTGCTTCGCTGAGTTTGGAGGGGCCTGAGAAATGAAATAGCCCTCCTGGGCCAGTCAAAGGTGCCTCTAAGTCAGAGCAGTGTCCCTGACCAGCAGATGAATAAGGAGGAAAACTAAAACAAGCAGAGAATGGCCTTTAGGGTTGCTATATATTCAGAGACACCCCAGCTCCTGGCTGTGAAAACATTACCCAGGACCGTCATGCTTAACAGCCACCTTCAGCTATCCCTCCAGAGGCAGAGATGGCATTTTTGTGTTTAACACCTCTTGATGCATTTCCTTCTTGTCCCTTTCTGAACCCCTGTGATAGCATCCTCTTGTGCCAAGGAGTTGTGCAGCCCAGCCGGGTAACAAGCAAAGAGTTGCCTCCTTTGATTGGTTTTGCATCTGCCAACGGATTTCTCCTCTGTCTCAAGCTGGAGATGCTTTCGGATTCATAATGAATTTGATCCTTGTGGACAGCCATAGTGTCTGGATCGACATGGTGGCAGCAACCCCTGCACAGATGACTGATTTTCCTCTGAGGGTTCATTTCCCAGTACCTCCCAGCTGGATGTACCAGCCGTGGAGTCCCTTGGTCTGACCAGCCAAAGACCTGACACCCTGCACTGGTACGGCTCAGCAGAGAAACTGTCTCCTCCACTCTGGTCTTAGTGGTCTGACTGTCCTAGCAGCACCATACGCAGTCTGACAGCATCTGCCTGCCTGTGATGGACAGAAAGAGGTCTGGGTTTCAGGCCAGCTTGGATAGGGTGCAAAACTTTTTGCTTCGTCATCTGGATCAGGCTGCGTCCTACATTTGTCAGTTTGATTTCATTTCTGGGAAGAAACTCCTTCATCTACCAACCTTTTCCAGCTTCCTCAAAAGAAGAATTGTGTCTGGGGGGTTGGAGAACAAACATGCAGCCCCAAAATCTCTGACAAAAAGGGGTCCAGGATGTTACAAAGAGTCAACTGCTGTGCTCTGAGCCTTCTGATTGCCAGCTAAGGCCAGGTCAGCTCTTGAGACTTTGGGCTTGCCGAGGCAAAGCCTGGCTGGTGGCCTGGCAAGTCCAGTGCTCTCCCTGCCTGCAGCAGACCTGAGACAGGCTAGAGGTGAGCTTCGTGCTGCTCTACATCTACTGAGCGGAGGCACCCACCAGAGAAGCAAGAGGAAAAGGATTTCAAAGCTGATGTTCACCAACTGGATCCCAGGGTGAAGATTCACTCACTGTGGGTGTGGGATCTCCACATCCCCTTCCAGTGGTTTGGCTCAATAAAATCTGCAGCCATCCCCAGTGTCTCACTGGGGCCATTCTCATTTTTCAGTATTATTTACAGTCTGAGTCTGGGCAGAGACTGTACCTCTGTGGCTGTCACGAGTCTGACAGGGACAAGGTCACCCTTCCACCTTTTGTGTAGCGCTCAGGAAGGCGTGTGGGGTGAGTCCTCGGCTTTGTCCGCTTTGGGGGCAGAGGATGCTGTGTTGCCAAGGAGACCAGCACGCCAGGCATCCTCGGAGTCCTAAATATACTCTTCAAAGGGAGGCTTTTGTGTCTACCAGGCTCTCCACTGGCACAGCTCCCTTTGATTCCCGTTCCTCCCTGACCCGCCTTGGGCAGTGCTGGCCCTGTTCCCCGTGCGATGCAGTTCGGGGGATGGTGACCAAGAGTTCCTGGGGTCGATTATGTTTGGTGCAGAGAGGATATTGTGGCCTTCAAACTGAGCTCACCCGCCTGGTGCAGGCTGTTGCAAAGCAAGGTGAGGAGTCTGAACAGTGAACCCTGCTATCTCATCCACTGTCTCCTCTCCTTGCTGGGCCAGAGGTCCCTTGCAAGGTCTCACAACTCTGTGAGAAGATCATAAAAAGCAAACTAACAAAAAGAGAGAGAAAATGTATCCCACTGAGCGGCTCCAGAAACTTTAGTTATTCCAAAAGGCCACAAAATCTTTTTGCTGTCACAGGAAAGGTTGTGCTTTGAAAGTTTGCTGACCTTCAGCGACTTGAGCTACTGGGACATGGAGGTGCTACCAGTAAGCTGTGGCAGTCAGCCTGTTCCTGATCTGTCTGTCCTTCAGGTCTTGCTGATTGATCACCCAAGCTGCTGAGTGTCCTGTCTGGGGAGCCAGCCACCAGCCTGGCCTCGAGCTGGTTGCACCTCAAGCCCTGGGACTAGTGGATGTGGTCTGGGCATTGCATCCCCTGAGACGTCTGGGCCTTTGGTGACCTCTCCTTCTGCTGGGAACCGAGGCATCGCCAGCCCAAGGAGAAGGTGAGCTAGCTGCCATGCGCAGGTTTTACAGGGTGGTGCAGGACGACTGAAGCTCTGGCTCTCCCAGCATGCCATGAGTTCATCTCCATTTCACGGATAGAAGAATGGGGCCCAAATGAGGGGATTTAGACTCTTGAGGGGGTCCCAGGACTGCCATCCACAGTCCATGGTTGACAAAGGTTGCACCAAGAGACAACCTTGATCCTCCCCTTGGATCTCTGCTGCCCCACTCACCAGATGACCAGATTCATGGCCAAAACGGGGGGGACATCAGGTCTGATGAACACTTGTAGCCCCTTGGACTGATGAAAGATGGTTGGAGGCTCCTTGCCTCCTCCTTTCCAAAGCAACTGCTTAGACTCAGTCCTGCCTGAGCACCAATGAGAATAACAGCAGCCACTGCAAGAGTGAACTGGTGCCTGTGTGCCCTAGTGAAAGACTAACACTAATTTCACTAGAAAACTCCACTCAAGAAACATAGGAAAAATTGTGATGCTGGCCATGGATTAAAAAAGAAAAAAAAAACAACAACAACATGAGGGAAGATTGCCTGGTACTTGACAGAGTTAAAATCTTCAGGCAAGATTTTCAACCTTCTGATTTTTTTTCACTTCCCTCTAATAAAAGTCACCCAATTACAAATATTATTAACAGATAAAAACTGCTGGCTCAGGCACAGCTTTTACACACACCGATTTCCAGATCCTCATCACTTCGGCTTGCTCCAGCTGCCACAAAAACAAACGAACTGACAGCTTCAGAATTAGAAACCCTCTGCCACCTTCTCTTTGCTGGAAGTGGTGAAAGTTTTTTTTTTGGAGAGAGAAAAAAAATCACATTTTTTTTTCCTCCTGTCATCCTAGTGGAGCTCAGGTTCCAAAACGAGGAGATCAGCTTGAAAACCCATAGAACCGGACAGCTTCGGAAATGGGTTTGGAAGCAGAGGGGCTGACCATGGCAGCAGACACCCTATGCAGTTAGGAAACTTCAGATTTGTAATGTTCAGTACCCTATTTCCAACAGGTTTTGGTGGGGCTTAGGTTCCCAAAAGTCTTAGAGGAGCATTTATAACATTTGGTAGCCATTAAGCTTAATTTCACTAAGGCAGTAGAAAGCCAATCCAGAAGGAAGAAAGGACCAGTTTTCAGCAGCTCAGCACAAAGCATCACGCCTGTTCTCATTTTGGGAAGAGTTTGGAGCTCCAGGCCAGCCCCGATGACACAGGAAGAAAGGAGAAAGTGGGAAAGACTTGGCACATCGTTGTTGTTTTTGCATGAACTCCTTCAGCTGAAAGAGCAGCTGAAGGAAAGCAGAAGGAGGAGGGAATTTTAGGGAATGGAAGAAAAGGTAAGAACGAGTAAGGTAGCACTAAATGAGAAGCATCTATACACCCTCTGGTGCGCAGGCAATGGTATGTAGGTCACCAAGGCATTTGGCTGACAGGACGTGGCTGCTAAGATGGCAATCCAGACCAAAGGCTGTATGGAACCATTTCTGCATCATTAAACCCAGAATATCAGGAAGCCAGTGACCAGGGTAGGTCTGAGTTTGAACGTGGAGATAAGTCTGGAGTCACTCATCTTCTGAACACGTCCTCCTTGGTTTCTTCCCAGTTAGGTTTTATAGGCTGGGGTAGATCCTGGGAGAGCACCTGATTGAAATGTACTTATGTTTCTCAGATGTCCCGCACTTTTTGATGTGAGACTCCACTCCAAAGAGGTGAAGATACCCTGCATGTTCACTGTTTTCTTGGATCAAATTCTGAGCTTTTGCTTGGCTTCTACGCGTCCCATGACCTTGCTCTGGGACCCAAGCATCGGGTTAAGTAGTTCCCAAATGTGAGAGCAATGAGGTGGGAGGGCAATAAGCACCAATGCAACAGCAGCAAACTGGTAACATACAGGAACATTGTGAGCTGAACGCTGGGCTGAGCTTAGAGGAATTCAGAGATCTGGCTGCAAAGTTAAACAAAGGCCCTTCCTGGCAGGCTGTCCTGGCTGCTTGCATTTTCAAAGTGCTTCTGCACTGAGTTCATGGGATGTACGGGGTGTCATTTTTCCCTGATGGCACCATCCAGCAATTCTCCAAACAAACAGAACAGCAAGAACTCTGGAAAGAAAATCAACTATGCAGAGAGAGCAGAAGGGCCTGACTGAGTGAAGACATTTTATTTGGAGGAGGGAACATAATCATACATAAGATGTACTCTCTGAGAGCCTTATGCAGGGGAAAATGTGTGTTTGCATGTGGATCAATTGTGTCTAAAGTGTAAAGAAAGTGTTTCTAGCCTGGTACTCTAGCTACAGACCTGCAGAGACACTCAATTTAGTTCAAATGGAAGGATCTGAGTTGTGTTATGTTGGAGAGGAATTCAATTTCTTTCAAAACTATGTCACCTTGCATCAGAAAAGCACTCTTCCCATCATCCCAAGTAGCTTTTGCAGATCTTTGTTTAGCAGAATACTCCAGAAGCAGTAGTGACTTTTTGCTGAGGGTTGGAGAATGATGTTTGGGGAACCTGGGCTGTATCCTGAATGGTTCCTTGGTCCTGGGGATGAAAAATATTTGTGACCCATTTGGTTGCACTGCTCCAATGAGGAGATGGGTGAAGAAGTCTTGGGAAAAGTTTGGTGGCTTTTGGCTATATTCTGTGTCTGTGTGCATGGTTGTACCAGAGGTTTCTCTTGACTGTGTTCTCCAAACTAGAAAGCACCCAAGCACTTGGCCCTTGTCTGCCATGCCACAGCTCTTTGACCAACTGTATGCTGCTCCCAGAATGATAGATTTGGTTCAAGCCCCGTACCACAAAAATAAATATCTTCTTGGTAACAGATATTTTCTCAATAATAACAGATTTCCTATCAGTAGTTCTATTGATTTGTTAAAGAAAAAGACATGCTCATTATTGTAACCACCCCATGATATCTCCTGCTGCTGTTGTTCCCCCCATAGTCTGTCAGATCACACTTCAGCCATCCATGAAACATCTCCAGCATGGCTGTTATCATAGGGAAGTCACCTTCAGAGAGCTTGCTCCACCGAGCTGATGTAGTGCTCCCCCTGAGGGATTCGCAGTAGGGACCTAACTATGGATTACACAAACCCAACATTTTCTGCCTTAATATGACTCCAAACTCTTGTCTGTTGTCTCCGGGTGGGCCAAGCTCAGTGAGGCCATGTCAAGTCCCTGTGTCTGGGTCACAGCATCGCCATGATTCTTGAATCCACTCCATTCCTCAACGTGTAGGTAGAGAATGGGCAGTGTAGAACCCCCTGAATCCACAGGATGGCTTCTTTGCTTGTGTTGTTCATGCTGAGTTCAGCCCAGGTACTTGAGGATGCTGGGAAGAATTCTCTGCTTTCTGGCTCAGGCAGGAAGATGAAGAGATGGACAGGCTTTACTGTGGAGGATTGGTCATGGTTCTGGCCCAGGAGATGAAGGAGAACATAGCAAACCTCCAGCCTCTATCTCTCACTGCTCCATGGCTGGATCAGAGAGGCTGTGCAGGTAGCATGGCCTCAGGTGCCCTGGGCAGAGAGGACAGAAGCTCAGCATCACCCTGTGATAAGGCACAGGGGTGAATTTATCCACCTAGAGTGGTTCAGGGGAGAGTAGACATGGAAGCCACAGTTATAGGTGCATCCAGGAATTTTCTTGTATCATTTATCCATTCCCAGCTCTGGCTGCCTTTCCTCTTCCATGAGGAAAGAACACCTTGCAAGGGGAAAAAAAGGTGGTAAACAAGGTGACCAGGTAATGCTGCACCTTGGCTTGCAGACTCTTGCCTCGCCCTAACAAAGACAACTAGCACTGAGCACTGTGACCCGATATCTAGAAGGTGATAATGGGGTCTATGTAGAATGAATGCCTGTGGATATGTCATTGGTGAATTCTTTGAGTTCATGTGTTTCCTCACTGCTTGCAATGACCGAAGTGCTGCTTTCACATGGCTGGTTTGTGTGGCCTTCTGCAGGCTGCTTAAAGACAACATGGACTCAGGGTAAGGATCAAATTATATTACTAAGCTGAAGAGCGTGCCCCTTGGTAACACATATGTAAGGCTGGACTGATACTCAGAGTAGGCCTGGTATAGAGGAAGAAGGCATCAACAGCTTCTGAGCATAGCCTTATTTTGAGTTCCAAGGTCTCTCTCATCTCCTTAATTCCTCTGTCTCTTTTTAGCCTCCATATGGGTTACTGAAGCCTGTTTAATGGGCAGCAGCAGAAGGAACAGCTAAGAAGCTGCAGTGGGCATGGTTGGAGCAGCTTTGCTGTTGTAACCCTGCCTTTGGCCGCTTCACCCTGGAAAGGTTACGTGATTCAGTGTCGCTGCAGGTGCTGATGCGCTCGTGCAGGTTACCCAGAGAGGCTGTGGAAACATCATCCCTGGAGATTTCAAAGCCTTCTGGACATGGTCCAGGGCAACCTGCTCTAGCTGGCCCTGCTTGAGCAGGGGAGTTGGACCAGAGGTATCTGCCAACCTCAACCATTCTGTGATCCTGTGGTCACCAACCCAAAGACCGCAAGAACTCTTCATCCTAAATGTCAATGCTGCAGAACATAGTGCACACCTTTGAAGTTTCCAAAGGTAGTTTTGTGGGATAGTACAACAGTAAGGACAATTGTACCACCCACCACCACAGGAAGGTACCACGTGGAGAAACTCTGAACCCCACAGACAGGGGTTTTCAGTCCTAGACACAAATTCAGAGGGATCGCAACTCCCTGGGAATACTTGGGAGGTGGGTATTCGGTGTCTTTAGACAAAGGAATTGAGAGCTCTGCTTCACAGCCATATGCTATAGCCACAACAGTCCTTCACCTCTCCTGGAGATCAAGTCCATGTCAAAGTAAAGGCCTGGGGTGGACCTTTCCCACTGGCAGCTCCTGGGCAGATGTTCATAGCCAGGTTTCTGTCTCCTCCAGTAATAACCCAAACAGCTCAGTGTTGGGGCTGGGATAATGGGCAGTGCAGTTTCATCCCAGGAGCTGTGAAGACTTTTATCACCACTGAGACAGGCTGATAGATCAGATTGTTAGCTCATTAGAGCTCTCTGGGAAATGAGTACACCTGCATATTGCTTTTTTATGCCTTCTTTCAAGTTCCTGATAAAATCATCTCCCTCATCCTCCCTACCTTCTCTGAAGACCTGGCCTTGCAGCTGTACAAGCAAATGACATCCTCTCCATTTATAACCATCAAAGGGAAAGCAAGAAGGGGGAAAAAAAACAACCCTCAATGCTAAGAGCATGCATTAAAATGTTATTAAGTCTCTCGAATTTCATTTGCACAGCTGGAGCTGTCCCTGGTCTCTTTGGAGAACCAGTGATAGCAGTGGGCTGAAGCAGCGGACACCTCTTCACCGCTTGCTATTTTCCAAGCGTATCAGTGCAGCATCTTGGCAGGATGAATGTGTCCCTGCATCTCCCATACACTAATGACAGTTTTATTCCCACTTCAGGCAGATGTATAAATAAACTGAATGGATAGTCAGCAGCGTACCTGGGGAGTCAGCAAGCCACTTGCAGTGTCTTCTGCAAGGATCTGTAAGTGGAAAGTGAGGTGCAACGCTTACTCCAAGAGTTGTGCTCACGTTATGTCTCCTCTTCTGGTGCCAAACTGAGCTGGATTTTACACCTCAAGACGTGTTCACCCCAAAGTGGGAGGTGTCCCCGCCCATGGCAGGGGGTTGGAACTAGATGATCTTTACGGTCCCTTCCAACCCAAACCATTCAATGGTTCTATGAAAGTTAAAGCAGCCTGGGAAGGCAGCAAATTATGTCCAACTTCTAGACACACACACAAAGAAGGAGCTAAATTCTGCTCCACAGAAACAAACTGTCGCTCCTGTGAAGTGACCCCCTGGTTTGGGTTTGTCATTGCAACCCAAGAGGGGAAATTCCGGAGCTTGTGGAAATGCTGATGAACTAGTTACAGGGATGCCCCGCACTCAGTCTGTGAAAAGGCAAGGTGTTTTAATGAAAGATTAGGGCCTTTTAAAAGAAACTTGCTGAAAGCTCAGATTTCTCCTTGTTGCTGGTGACAAGAAGGAGAATTTGGGGTGTTTGGGGGAATGAGGACATTTTATGCACATCTGCCACTCAGGTGAGAGTTGACATCAGGAAAAATCACAGAAAGGGTCAGACTTCTGTGCCCTGTGCAAGATCTGCTGTGATGGAGAAAGCCATGGCCATGTCCTCTTGGACATAGCTCCAATCTTACTGCTGGCTCACACAAGCAAGTGTATGTTTTTTTCACCAAAAAAAAGTCACCTTTTCTTCCTCTCCTTTTCCATTTTCTACGTTATTCTTTTCTTTGGCGTTCAGTATTCACTTCTGGCTGCCACGGGGCTCTGCTGTCCTTGCAACACCTCCAGCCTTCCCTGTTGCTCTCTGTCCTCTCCAGTTTTGGCCGATGCTTCTCACACAGGCACTCAGGTCCGTTCAGTTCTGCATTCATGCCTGGACAGACCCTTCAAAGCAGGCTGATGGCCACCGTGAGTCAAGGAAGAGCAGTTCTGCTGACACCTGAACACCCATTGCAGCTGCTTAGCAAATAACTGGTGAGAAATAAACATGGATCATCATGAAGTTACTGGAGCTTTGGTCTGAGAAAGAATCTTTGATGGGATACAGCAACCGGGACTGCACAAGAGAAAAAGCATCAGCAGGAGCCAGCAGGAGCTGTCCACACTAAACTCTACAGTCTATGTATCAGACCCAAGACCTAAGCTGGGCAAGGGAAGGCGGAGGCAGCTCCACATTCTGCCTGGTTAGATGCAAGTCAGAAGAGCCAACTCAGTCACCTGGGTCTGACAAAAACCACCTCTCTGGGCACCCCAGCTCTGAAGATGGAACGAGGTTTTTCAAAGCGTGGTCAGCTATTCATACTGAGCAAGGATGGACCCCTAGGAAAATGCATGCTGTGCCACAAGTCCCAGTGTCTCACGTCTCTGAGTATGGGAAAAGGCTGGAGGTGAGGGTTCAAAGAGTCAGAAGTCCTGATGCCATGGTAGCACTAAATGATGTGAATCATGACACCAAGAAATAAGCCTTGGTGAAATCTCAGGGCTTCAAACCACACCTAGAGGTGGATTTGGGAGCACGGCAAGGGAAGTTGTCTCACTGGAGGGTTTTCATGTCCATGGCTGTGCTGGGAATTGTGCATGTGGTAAGAGGCGATGTGACTGTGCTCCGGCTGCACAGTGTCTTCAGCTGTGTACAGGGCATGGCACAGGGCAGTGCCAGTCCTCCACATCCAGGCTGGGTTTGTGGGTGGGTGAAACCTCCAGGGATGGAGCAAGCACGTCCCCATCTGCCATCTCCTTGGACCAGAGGCTGATGTGCAGGAATAAAAACACCCTGTGTGTGCATCACTGCTGGGGACACCCTGAGGACAGGCCCGGCAGCCGCTCAGCCGTCGCCACATGCCACCTCTTTGATTAAAGGGAAGGGGAGTGGTGGAGGATGGAGGAAAGCCCGTGGAGGAAATCAAATCAAAATTCATGACGGCTCTGCCTTTCCATTTGATGATTTCAGGGCCGTTCATAAATTTACATATTTAATTAAATGCCACAAGCAAATGATTTTTCCATTAGGCTCTGTGTTCCTTATTACACTTCACAAGGCGCAAGTTCTCCTTCCTCGTGTGCAAGGCCAGATAACGCTCCCCTGACATTCAGGAAAGCAGCAGAAGCGCATTGCCAGGGTTTTCAATGTGGTGTGTTTTTTCTCTCTTCCTCACCCCTGCTTCTTTTCTGAGCAAAATTGAAAATAAAGAAGGGAAGTTTCTGCAGGGTTGTCTCCCCTCTCCCCCTTCTCTCTGCCAAGGATGTCTTTGAAAGCATGAATCAGAAAAGCAGGAAGAAAAGGAAGAAAGGGGAGACTCAGAGAGCTACAAGAAAGGAAATGGAGAGAGAAATAAATATAGCCAAAGGGAGGGAATACCAAAGAGAAGCGAAATGGATCCTGCACAGCCAGATTTTAAAACCTTGGGGTGTGCCACTTGAATGTCTGTGTCCTGGCAAAAGGGATCTCAGGAAAAATGCCCTTTCCCAGCACAGCATCTGTCTCCCATTCACGGGAAATTAGCTGGTAAGCTCCAAGCGCGGATGCATGGTGGAAATAAAGGTCACTGAGAGAAAAGAAGCTCCAGTGCTGTTCTGCTTGGCTCTTGCTGTTGTTGTTGCTCTCATTGACTTTGTGGCTTGTTCACAGGTGAAGTGAATTTGCTGCATTGAAGTGCTCTGGGACAATCGTGTTTGACTCCAGGTGACCTATCCCCTCCTTCAGAGCTTGGAAAGGAAAAACCTCCTCATTACCTTCCATCCCTTAGTCCCTTGGAGCCCTGTGAAACAACCCTCTGCACATCCATATTCAGGCATTACATCAAAGATGTTCTGACATAGCAGATTCCAGTGTCTAAACAGCTCAGCGCTATGGGCTGAAGACATCCAGGGAAGAATAATGCATAAGAGCAATGAAAAGCAGCACAGTGAACACCATCTGGCACAGGAAGTCCCGACACTGAAAGTTTTTATGCAGAAAGGTTTCACTCCACACCTGCCCTCTCCTTCGAGCTTTCCCCTACGCACAAGCAACCGGCATCTCCAGGCACAGGCTCTCCACTGGTTTGCAGCCCCCAGCTCCCTCAGGAAGCACCAACATGGAGACGTGGTGTGGAGCCAAGAGCTCCATAATGAGGCAGAGCACCTACATTTGCAATATGCTGTGTTTATGCTGATTAGCCCTGTCCTCAGTGAAGTTATTACCTTGGGTGTAGTGCTCGAACAGCACAGATCAGGCTACATGGGGATGTCTGGACATTGCTGCCATCTATAAAGTCATCCAAGCATCTAACAGTGACTGCAGGGGCTGGAGCAGGTAGCAGGGCTCCAAATATGACCAAATAATGTCCACAGAAAAGTGATTTCCTGTTTCAAATAATAAGCAAAAACCAAAAGAAGCAATATTCCACTTTCTAAAATCAATTAAAAACAGAGATAAAATGGTTTTTCATTTATCTGTATTTAATTTTTGGATCCAGATGAATTTTCTGTGGATGCTTCCAGGTGGGCTGCAGAGCCTCATTTTCTTGGAGGAAAGAAAAGGGCACAAAAAGATGTTGCTGTGATCTAGCACTGACCCCTGGTTTGTACCGGGGATGGCAGACATGTTAGATTGCACGTGTGCTTGTTAGTGAAGAAACTTCCTCAGAAGGCTGCTGCAAAAATCCAGATACGGACACAGACACAACTCTTTGGAGGAAGCACGGTAACTTCATCCTGTCTTTCTGGAGAAGAAGTCCTCTTGGCGTGCATGTGCACTGCTCTCTGCAGAATGGAAAAGCTCTGGAAGACCCTGTGGGATGTGCCTGTGGGGGTCTTTGCAAGCCAAGAGCACACTGGTCACCAGAGCTACATCCCCCATGCAGACTCTTCCTGACACCAGCCCAACCACCCAGTGGCATCAGGCACCATCATCATTGCAGCCCAGCACCCCCCAGATTGCAGCAGGACCAAAAGCATAGTGCCTGGATTGAGTCCCATGGTTATTCTTCCAAGTGGAATTAACTCCTCTGTCTCAAGGAAAGGATAATTTTAACATGCATACTTAAGAAAAACAAAACAAACAAACAAACAAACAAACAAAAAGCAACAGCAACAACAACGAAAACCTACCCAAAATAACAATAAAAAAATCATATTCAAGGAAAATGTGTGTGGGAGAGTTCTCTGCAGGTTATGAACACCTTGTAGGAGCAATTGGCTCTCTCCATTTAAGCCAGAGACTTCACATCTGCTGATGGAAGTCACTTGAGAAAAATAAAGCAAAAGCATCATCTAATCCTTTTTGTAGCCAGTATGGCTCAGGAGACTCTCTATCCTTTTCTATCACAAAGAAAAGGAGCCATTCCATCTTTATTCCCAGGAAAGTACCATAGAAAACCACTTGTATTCTCAGTGGATTCTTGGTTCTTCTTTCAAGGATCTTCTTGGCCCTTCTGCAAGGAGTGGGTCCCTAAACACCACTAAGCAAATGTTTACTGAAAAAACAACAGCTATGGCTGTGGAAGGATATTTAGAAATTGTTTTGTTCCTAATGTAGCTGGAGAGAGAGGGAGAGACATAGTAAATTGGTTCTTAGGATGCATATGACACTGCAGGGAGCTGGATATAATAAGGCAGTGTGATCATAAAACCTCTCATTTCATGCTCATAAAGGAATTTGACCCTCTCTGGAATCTGACATCGGGGATTATGGATGGATTTTTATTTTTATTTTATTATTAAATGCTTGCAGCCAGTCTTTTAGTTACAGTTAGAGCTCAGCAAAGCTTGTTGGGGGCTGCTTTCCACCCACCTCAACACAGGGGGAGATGAGGGCATGTAACACTTGGGTTTTGCTCACTTTCCCCTTCCCTCAAAGTGTCTGGCCTCCCTGCCAGGCTGGTGGGAAGGAGATCTTCCCAAGACTCTGCAGCACCCCTGAGAGGCCAGAAATAAGACCTCAATTATACCTAAAGGGAGATTGAGGCATCTGGTTCCTGCTGTTTGCTGAGGTCAGACAGCAAGGGTCTGGCTGGACAATTACTACAGGTTATATTTTACTACCCTGCCAGCTACACAGCTGCAGCACATCCATCCGTGGCTAAGATTAGGTCAGCTGCTGGATCTCAGCGGACAGGTGGCAGGTCCTGCCTCAAGGGTCACAACTTATTAAAATGTAATTGCATTGTAGATTGAATGCATTGAACTATCATCTGATCACCATCCAAATCTTCGACCAGGCTGGTAGAGAATGTTAATGATCTGATCTACAGGCCCCAGGAAAGAGAGAAAAGTTTATCTACAGGCCTCTCTCAAGGGCTATATTTTGCTTTGCTGTAGGTTTTGCTGTGGCAGTAAGTTGACATATCCTCTCTCATGTGGAGGTACCAACTGGGGTGTGAGAAATGGTGCAATCTCTTGGGATGTGTGGGTGAAGAATAGCCAAGTGGAATTAGAGGGAAACCTCATGAAAAAACAGGATTGCCTCTGCCCTTTGCAGAAGTTGCTGGGACCAAGACTTCAATTAGGAGCACAGAAGTTCTCCCAAGCTGATTGACCCAAATAACCAGCAGGATAAGGTACTTCCAAATGACATGCTACTGTGGCTATAAGGCTTTCAAGCCACAAGCTAATCTCTCTCAACATCACATGGCATGTAGACACACCAGCCATGGCAGAAAATGGGAAGTAAGGATGAGTTTGTGCTTTATGTGGCACCTCATGTGCCTGTTGGTGATGGAGCATATACAGACGAGTGCAGGAAAACATTGGAGGATTGGGTAGGAGCTTGACCAAACTCTTTAATAAAGAGATGATTGGAGAACTCTTATGGGAAAATGTCTCTTTGGAAAGTCCATTCTAAATGAAGTTCATCCACTTGGGAAAGCAGAAAACCCACTATGATGCCATGTAGGTATGTAGCCCAAACCAGCTTAACTGGTCAGCACCGGAAGCAAAGCACTGCTAAAAACAAAGGCTGAGAAAGCTCAGAGGGACTCAGAGGCATGTCACCAATGGCCACTCAAGAGAGGTGCTTGTCCTTCACCCCAGACATCCCTTTTTATTCAGGCAGTGACTTCGGACCGTACAAGGTGGCTGGACCAAGCCACAGGCAGTGATCCAAGGGGAACACAAACAGAATTCAATGGCCCAGCCCATTTTATTGATTAGTTTGTTTTCAAATTCCATCAGAGATCAACAGAGCTGGATGGTCAAGGGCACATGACTGCTGCAGCGGCTCTGGACAGAACAGTGCTTGGGGTAGGGCTCTAGAGTGAAGAACCAATAAGCCCAAACTATCCACAGGTACTGAGCCTGGTCAGCAGGTAGGAGAGGGAGAGAAGCTGGGATGTCTCTTGGAATGCCAGCTCTAAAGCAGGACTCATAGTCAGGGAGTGTTTAATTTTGCAGGAAGAGTCATGTAGGCAGAGTAAGGAGAGTGTAAACCAGGACCCAGCCCAAGCAGCGAGGAGCATCCAGACAACAAGGCACAGGCAGCCAGGAGCAGAGATTAGCAAATAAGAAGGCAATACACTGTTTTACGAGGTGCAACGCAAAAACACCTTGGAACATCAACATCTCGCTGTGCCTAGTGCTGGGGTTTAACTGGCTTCCCACCTACTGTGTGAGCCCTCAAGATCTTCCTCCGTGGGGCCCACCAGGAGAAGAGGCATCGTTGCTGGCTGCCGGGAGCGGTGGAGCAGCTGATGACCTATCCCCAGAGCAGAACCACCGGCTGCTTGGCTCTGGGTCTGACTGATGGAGATACTGACCCAGACTGCAGCTAACTTTCCTTCACCGCTCCTCTCGTTGCAACTCAAACTTCTCTCCCAGCAACATCCAAAGTGTGGGGGGGAGAGCAGATGAGTGATTTCACTCCAGTGCTGCTCACTGGAATTGAGTCCATGCCATCTGCTGTGGCATATGTTGTTCACACAACATGCCGACTGCATTGATGAGCAGACAAAATTGGATCTGCGGGTAGACGAGCTCCATTAATGAAACGTCACCAGGATCCTTTGGATCCTGCGGAGCTGTGAACATGTTTGGCTCTGGGGAGACTTCAGAAGGGACGCCAGAAAAACATTTTGGGAGGGTTGTCTGGCTCTTGGCGGAAATCACATCAAAGGAAGGGGATATTTAAGAGAGCAGACCAAAAATGCAGCACGTCATACACAGTACTAATAGAAAGGTGGTGCTGAGTTTAAAATCTCAGTTTGGTAACAACTGCAATTAGAATAGAGAAACATTAAAAGAAACACAATTCTGCTGTGTACACAAGCAGAGAAGAGTAAATACTCATTATTTTATCCACTTTAACTTTCTGTACAAACATGGGCAATCAAAGGCTCCTGCTTGTTGGCAAATGAGCTCATTGACTGTATCTCATCCACTTCTGCTCTTGGTGGAAGGCTGGAGGCCAGAGCTGCTGCCCATGTGTCCTCGAAGGGTAGACCCCTGCCCTTCTCTGCAGCTCTGCCCCACCATCCCTCCCTCCAGGCTGCATCTCACCTCCTGTCCCCAGGTCCATCAAGCCTCGGTGTGCTCCCTTTGACTGGAAAGCGCTCCGTGGCCATGGATGCTTCAGCTTCTCCTTGCAGGAAGGAGTTGATTGCACAGAAGATCTTGGATCCTGCAGCATGCTGGGTCATAGACAGCACTGGGTGCAAGGTTGGGGGAGGCTGCAGGTGAGGATAAAACAGCTGGTACACTCTTCCAGCCCTCAGACCTGATGGACTGATCCTCTCTACCACACACTCCCGTGAGAACAAAAAAGCGTGCAGTGTGTACTCAGCAAGATTTCATGGAACAAAGGGAGGCAAAGGCAAGCTCAGGGGCAACGGGGGGAATAAAACCCGTTGAGACCCACTGTCTCCACAGGGTTCCCAGTTAACATGGAGAAGCTTGTCTCCCATACCATGTGATAACAGAAAATGAGCAGCAAGTTGACCCATTAACCGTGCACCCAGCTGGGCATGCTCTTTCTTAAAGCCTTCATATTTATATGTAGCAGAGAGACCACTCTAGCACATGAAATGATGATTGGTCAAATAGTTTATTTTGCTGGAAAATGCAGATTTGGCTTGAGTGAAACTCTCAGTGAACTCATTTTCCAGTCATTTGGTCAAAAGCCACTTACAAGAATTTTTTTTCTTTTTTGGGTTGCCTTTTAGAATTATTCTGCTGTAGAAGAGTCACAGCACTTCAATTTTAATAATTTTGTCAGAGGGAATATTTTGATTTTTGATTTTCCAGTGCTGCCCACTTTAAAAATTTAGCAAAATGCAGTGATTGATCTACAAGTAAAATGGGGTGGGGAAACAACAAAATGAAACCTTTCCTTTGAGATAGGAAAAAATAATACCTTATCATGGTGCATTCTGATTTTTTTTTCTCTGATTTGGAGGGAGTGGCATTGGTAATGCTGCATTTTTAATTTTGTTATATTCTTCAGATTTTGCTCTGGATGGGCCTAAAATGCATTTAAACAAGCTATTGCTGCAATTCTCTCAATTAAAAAAGAACAGCTTATTTCCCACAGCATAGGAAAGAGCGCAAATAGAATCACAAAGAATTAAGAGGAACATGAGCTTTTCTTATGAAAATGCATGGGTTTCCAACCTGAAAACTGATTGCNTATTTTATTTTATTTTAATAAAAAATCACTGATGCAGTGGTGCTTCACTCTGCAGGGAGTGTAGGATGCAGCTATGCTCCGTTGAGGGAATGCTAAATGGTCCTCGACTGTGGACTCTACCCTTCGTGTGCCCAGAAGTGCCTCCATCCATGGAAAAAGGAAGATCTCTGCTGCCTGGTGATGGAGGTGCATCCAGTCTCATGGTGAGAGGTGAAAGCACCCTCCAAGCCATGCCATTCATTTCGCTCATCCAAATCCCTGTTATCAGATTTGAAATGTGCCTCACAGCACGCAAAATGTGGTTTGGCTAGGGACCCCGATGGGAGGAGGTGGGAGGAGTGGGGATGATGGAGGACATCCCCCAGCAGTGACCCCCCTTTCTAGGGGGTGGGTCCTGCACGGGGGACAACCAGCTGAGCATCACTGGGTTCAGATTTTACCTGGGAAAATCTGATATTCACAAAACTTCATCTCAGCCCCCGAAATACTTCTGGCCTCCTCCAACCCTGGAAATGGGAGGACTGTGGGGCCACATCTGTCCTAGCAGAAACAGGGGAAGGAGGAGGGGGAGCTGCCCCCCCCCCCAGCTGAAAGCGATAAGGGAAGCGATGCCACTTTTCATTTGCAAATTCTTCTCTGTGGGGATCACATTCGCACCGTACACAAGAGCACCAGGGAGCGTATTCCTTTTTTCATTTTGGAGAGAAACTTAGATCATCAATATTGTTTGCTAAGGCTCTGTCCAGAGAGAGGAAAGAGCTTTGAAATATTCGCCTGAGATCCTGCAGTGAAGTGAAGGGGGGAACATGTTCTGCTGAGTTCAGAGGGAAGAAAATCAGCAGATTAAAATGAAAGAAAAAAAAGAAAAAAAAAAGAAAAAAAAAAGAAAAAAAAGGAAAAGATTTCAGACTCATGCATTAGTCCAAAGAACTGAACACAGAGAAACTTTGTTATTCTAATTTTCTGGGCAGCCCAAAGCATGAGAGATGTCTCTGTCCCCTCTCTGTCCCAGCAGAACACCGTGGCTCCCATGAGAATGGCCTTGCAGCCACTGCTTGGGTTTGCACAGATTTCATGGCACTTTGAGAATGAGGCATGCTCGTTACATCATTATTTTGGTGATGGCAAGGAGGTCAGGAACATCTCTGCAGGGAATTGCCGTGAAACCAGGCAACTCCTCTCACATCAGTCACCACCTCCCTGCGGGACCTCGCTTGCTTTCTCTAGGGCCGCTCTTGGTGGATCCAGAATTGATCAGCTCCCTGATAATGTGATCCCCAGCAAAGAGGGGACAGCCCCAGACACACCATGGAAAATGAAAATAGCATCTCTCAGTGTGGCTGTTTCTGGACCTGTTTGGACCTGCTTAAGCCTGCCAGTGTAGGACAGGGGAGACGATGGTCTCACCCAAAGGCCCTGGACTACCTTGCTGGACAAACCACTGAGGTACCCAACTGCTATTTCAACCTGCAGCCAGGAAGCAGGAGAGAAGTGGCATGGATTCATCCACACTCAGAAGGCTTCTCCACAAGGTTTGCTCCCACCTATCCCCAAGGCATGGATGGACAAACAGCCCACATCCCCTGAAATGGTGTATGGGTCTCATACCCTGGAGGAGAATCTATGAGACCTTGATCTATCTGTAAGACTCTGATCCGTGCTAATATAATAAATCTGTGGCAAAGCAGGAGTTTAAATACAGATGTTCCCAAATCCCCACTAAGAAGAGAGGTGAAAATCCCTTTTCATCCTCATCCCCTGAGACTGTTCTCTCCACGAGACTGCTCTCTCCAGTTGAGCTGCCTCCTTTCTCCTTTCCTGTCCTGTTATTGTTCAGCAGTCAAAAACCCTTACCGCAGGCATTCATGCAGTGTTAATTTTGACTGATAGCTGCTTTCCAGCCTCAGGAAAAACAGCTGCTGAATGTGCAAGGTTGGTACCATCTTTCTGCTGCTCCAGGGCTGGGATGCGTTCGCTCCTCTATTCAGAGCAGGGAGGATGCTCTGAAGATGGGCAGGTAGTTGGAGCTGGGAAGGCATTTCTGTAGCAGCAATCCCCACCTGGGTTTGTGTTCCCATTAGCTCTGTGCTTGGCCTGGGCTTCCCTGGGAGAGGGAAGAGGAGGATAAGAAAGTCACAAGGAGCTGACAAATCTCAGCAGAGAGGGGATAGTCCTCGAAAGGCTGGACGGTGGTTCTGAAATCCCACCATAGAAAGGCAGGAGATACTCTCTAAGGGAGTACCAGTTAATCCCAGCACGGTAATTTGGGGTCTGGCCACTCCCACAGTTTGTGGGGGTGTGATTCTACTTCTTATATTTCCTAACTAGAAGGATATAAAAGTACTTGGGACCTATCTCCTGCTGGGTGGCTTTGGCTGCAGAGCAGGTGGGTGGAACAGAGGGGGACCAGCCTAGTGACCAGTGGCCATACTGCCACCGGTGTAGGCAGTGCACTGTCCCACTGGTGCAATGGTAAGGACTGGGGCTTTCTGCCTTCCTAGCTGGTGGGAATCTCCTAGTTGCCCCAAAGCACAAGACAGGGAAATTTATATTTGTATAGTTGTCCCCATCTCTCCAAGCTGTTTCCAGAAAAGTGACAGCAGCGTTGAACCAGGTATTGTGAAAGAATGGAAATCTGTGCAGAAAAGCTTCCAATGTGCATAGGGAATGCTGAGAAGGCTGATCAGAAGAAATAGGACCCAGGTGTCCTGTTGTAGGTGCCCAAGCATATGCAAGGTAAGGACCTACAGCAAATCCATGGCCCACGTCTCATCTGACACCATCTTCTCTACTGATTTCTGCTCTTTGCCCTGTCCTTGGCCCCTTTGCTGAGGCTGCGCTTGTTACCCGTGTGCACGTTTCCAAGAAATGAGGTGAATGCAAGCTTGGGGACTCCTCCGCCTGCTTTGGGCAGACATTAGGTGCAGGAGAAGAGATGGATCATCCCTTTGGTTTGGCTTTTCACATACTGGTCCCCTCTGTCCTTGATATGCCCTGGGGCAGGGCCACCAAATCAACAAAGAGATAGAGGATGGGTGGGAGGTCTTCCTGGGACAAAATAGGAAACCTCCTGCCCAGGATCCTGACAAAACAACAGAGGACCACCATCTTCATTTCATAAACAGGAAAGCAAGGTGCTGAGGGACTGTAGATCGGATTGTCAAGAGGAATCATGTTCCTCAGCACCACTGGCAGTCTGCACCTGGCTGGGCCAAGGTCGCTCAGGAAAGCTGTAGGGTTGCTGGGATGCAGACATCCATCTCCCAAATTCTTAGGCAGATGCCCAAACATCATATCATCCCAGTGTGTAAACTCTTTCCAGAAGTGCTCTCAGTAACTGGAGACCACCTCCTCCACTATGGTTATAATTAGTTGTGACGACTGCCTTCCCTCCAAGAATAAAATGAGGACGTGCCAGTGGCTCTGTGACCACAGCGGCACAGTGAATTGCTGTCAAGGCCCAGAAATGTGTGATGCCTCCGGGCTCTGATGGCAGCAACAAAATAGGTCTCTTCTCTTTGCTTAATAATAATTTTACTAGTGTTTTCTAGGAGGAGAGAGCCCATTCAGGCTCCTACTCTTTGCAGTCCCGGGATAGGAGAGATGTTGTGTTATCACAGCAAGGCTGCACAAGAAAACAATGAGCTTGTGTTTTGAAATGGAGAAATGCACAGAGGGTTGGAGGCTTTGTTTGTTTTCTTTTTTCTTTTCCTAATTTTTTGTTGTTGCTGGATTTTTTTTTTTTTTCCTCCCCTCATGGAGCCACACCACTGGAGAAAATACAGTTTTCCTCTATTACCTCTACAGACACACACATCTCTTTTCCCCAGCTGGAGGAGGAGGAATCTGGAAACCTGTGTGCTCCTTTCAGGGAGTCTGCTAAAGTGCTTGCAGCTAATGGCTGGGATGTGACATAAATATAGGGGCAGAAGCGTTAGCTGGAGAGGCAGATGAGCAGTTCGACAGCTGCAACAAGTGGGATCCCAGCCTCTTCCCGGAGGTGTTTGCATGCGCACCATGCATGGACAAGCACCTCCAACATCCACTCCGTGGAGAATGACACTGGAGAGAAAGGAAACCTTCCTCCAGCACAGAGGTGGTATTGGGTTTTCACCTCCAGCCCTGTGCATGGTGTAGGAAGAGATGCTTCACCTCCCTAGTGCTAGAGAGGAAATCTTGGGTAGCTGTTGGGTGAAGTTAGGGCTCTGTTTAGCACTGTCACACAATGCTTCTCTCCCAGTGGAAAAATGGAGGTGCATGCCTGAGTTCTTGTGCACAAGTCGTTTGTCATCCGAGCAGCCTTCATGAGGGACACCAACGCTGCTAAAGGCAATGGTTCCCAACCTGAGGAGCCCCAAGTCCAATTAGTCCCAGCAGCTCTATGGGGAATGGCCCTACTGTGCTTCAGAGGGCACATAAGAGCTTGTGCTCTTTGAGGGCTTCATCACAGTGAGGACCCATGGGGATCTCCAGTTCTGGGGCAACTTCCAGCATTTTGGGTTGTCCAGTCTCAGAACATTTGGGGTTCCTGGGTCAAATGCCAACTTGACATGAGGTAAACCCCCAGATCCTTCATCTGCTTGGGGAAGGATAGACGGAGAGCAATACAGAACTCCCTTAATGCACCATGAATATGATGTGGAGTTGTAGCACTGAAGAAGAGGTGCTCCCCAGACAAGGTCTAGAGTTCCATTCTCCACAGAGCGATGCTCTCACTAAACAGTGTATAGGATGGATTTATGCAGAACCAGGCATCTAATGTCTACATTCACATACCTCCAATACACATGTATGTATTCTGTTACAGTGAGCCCAGAGGAGGCCACAGGGATGCCCAGAGGCTGGGGCAGCTCTGCTGTGGGGACGGGCTGAGAGAGCCGGGGCGTTCGGCCTGGAGGAGAGGAGGCCCCGGGGAGACCTCGCAGCGGCCTCCCCGTGCCCGAAGGGGCTGCAGGGAGGCTGGGGGGGGGGTCTGTGCCAGGGGGGCGGGGACAGGACACGGGGCGGGGGCTTTAAACCGGGGGGGGCGGGTTCAGGGCAGGGGGGAGGAAGAAATCCTGCCCCGTGAGGGCGGTGAGGCGCTGGGACCGGCTGCCCAGAGGAGCCGTGGGTGCCCCGTCCCTGGCAGCGCTCAAGGCCGGGCTGGATGGGGCTGTGGGCAGCCTCGGCTGGCGGAGGTGTCCCTGCCCACGGCAGGGGTGGCACTGGGGGGCTTTGAGGTCCCTTCCAACCCCAAGCTTTCCATGGTTCCGTGATTCTGTGATTCTGCGATTCTTCTCTTAAATAAGAAGCCAGACAGGGCTGTAAGTACCTGTCAGGGAGAGAAAACTAGGCTGTTTTTCTGTTTCCAAAACAAACACCTGAAAGCTCCCAAATCTGTGCAAAAGGTGGCAAAATCATGAGCAAGATCTCCAAGGAGAACAGAAATCTGTAATTGTGCTATTTTGTTTTCTCCTGGCAAACAGCCAAAACCCATATTTAAATGCAGGGTATGTGGATGTAGGGAGAGAGAGGACAACCACCTTCTCTTCCTGACCCAGCTCCCATCCTTGTCTTGCTGAACGGTCCCATCTCCCCACTTTCTTCCCTTCCCTCCCCATGCTGTCTCTTTCCTCCTTTTTCCATGTGAACTGAGGCTTGGCTTGTTATCCTGCCTCCACCGTGGCACCGGCTGGGACTCTGCAGCCCTCAAAGCAGCTTAAAACACATCCTGCGTCCCTACCCCAACACTGCCATGGGGATGTATGGGCCATAAAGAAAGCAAACCTCCGGGTGTTGCTCACTTGCAACTCATTTCTGCTGTCCACAATAAGCTCCGTAATCCTCCCTTTGTGGATGGCAAAATGCTAATCTTACCAAATTGCATGGCCCTGCTCTATCCCTACTGCAGGCTAAAAATCAAAGCTTGTTTGACATAAATGGCATAAACCAGCACCGTTATAACCTCCACACTACAGAGACCAGCTGTATAGGCTGTGTCAGAAGGAATATCTCTCCACGTGTTATCAGCAGATTTAAATACTAATGAGACAATAACCACATTTGAGCAGAATAATGGGCATAATAATAGAAGTCATAAAAAGCAGAGGTACCTACAATAATCTTAGAAATGTTTCCAGGCTCCTTTCCACCCAGGTATTAACCCTGTTAGCAGCACTCTCAGGAAGAAGCAAGGAGAAGGAAGACCAGCACTGCTCAGACAGCTGCAGAAAGGCATTTAAAGGCACTGCATACGCAAGGAGCTGTGGACAGGTTTCTTTTGCATTATGGTCAGAAGTAAGAAGCCTCCTGGGCCTCACTCCATTTGTGGGTTGATTGCAGACATTTCCATGCTGGAGGTTTACGTCCTAGCTTGTAGATCAGTGCAGGCATTTAGATGTTCTGAAGGGCAATGGTGCCTTGCAGAAGGACTGGGTTGCTGGGGTCACCAGGTCCTCTCCACTGTGTGAAGCTTCTCAAACGGACCCTCAACCCAGCTTGCAACTGTCCAGAAACTGAGGGGACAGCTGGTCAGTTCTTATGCCTCTAGGATGAAACATCTTCCCACATGGACAGCGGCTTCAGGATGCTGTCATACACCTGAAGGCAGAAAACCTCTCTTGCGTGAGAAGCATGATGTCTGGGAAGAGGACATAACTGGCTCAAGCCCACAGGTTGAGCCCCTGGTTTCTGTGCCTTGGAGCAGAAGCATGCTTGCTGGCCGAAATTCCTCCAATCAGGTCTTCTGGCAGCCATGGGGGACTCAACTATGCAGATCTGCTCAGGTGACTAGAATTTGGAGGCTTTAATGAAGACTCTTCAAGAGTTCAATGGAGCATGTTCATTTTCACCAGCCTCTGGTTCAGCCCGTGGCACGACCTCAGCTCTCAGTGCTAACTAGCATTAATGACCACTTATCTGCCTTCAGGCTGCTACAGTTTCATCCTTATACACTGTTGCTGTTGTTGTTGTTGTTGTTATTATTATTATTAATTATTTTCTTTCTCAGACTTATGAAACTTGGCTGTAAGCAGGGCATTGGAAATGAAACAATCTACTCATGGTTTACATTGGAGAAGCAGTACTGCAAGCGAATAAGAAATGAAGAGCAGCAATAAGACGAATTATTCAAAAATGTACCTATCACTGAGTTTCTTGATCAATTACTGTCGCTATAGTAAGACTATAAGCTATTACAAAGGTAGAAGAGAATTAAAAAGGGAAACCAAGCGAGGGATCAGAATTAATTGGAGAGGAATGCAAACAATGTTAAATAAGTGAGATGCTAGGGAAAGATGACATCAGGAGGGGCATGTTTGCTTCTCCAGCCTTGCCAAGGTGTTGAAGACACATGGGGTATCCAGGGACTTTCAGGACGATAAAAGTGATCTTGTAGAGGAGATGCCAGTTTTGAGTTACGGGCAGCTGGTTGCAATATCTTCCCCATCACTGAGTAAATCTCTGAATCTCTGTAGGATTTATTCCTCAGGGTCACACTAAATTCATCAGCATTTCTGAGGGGCCTAGGATTCAGTTCTTACCTGCAGAAAAGCCTAAAAACATCAAACAAGATTTTTCTGTGTCAGACTAGGTGCTGAGAGGAAGAGAGGAAAGGAGTGATTTACCCAAGGTTTCCCAGCAGAGAAGTGACAAAGGGAGCTTGGAAGAGGTCCTAGGATTAGACCAGGGACACATTGTCCTTGCTGAGTGGGCGCTGGCAGTGCTACAAGGAATTAGGATAGGGGCAGGATATACTAGAGTTGTCTCATCTACATAGGCTATGCTCCCTTGTGATCTCACACCTCCCCCCCAATGGAGTGACTAAATTCTTGTGGATCGATGTCTACAGTAAAGGCAATAAATGAATGTTCCTAGAGAGTGAGCAGTCCTTTGGCCCCAGAGATGTTCCCTGACAGCAGGAGATGAAGCATGCTGCAACCATGTGAAGGGGCCAGAGAAGGATTCCAGCTTTCTGTCAGTCACTCTTATACCATATTTTGGTAACAAAAGCTTTAACAAAAGTTGACTTATTTGACAGGAGCTGTAATGTCCCTGTGGTGAAGGTCATTTATGACCTTCTGGTGCAGCGTTGTGCATGGCTGGGTAACTTTGGACCATGAGCAGCAGTCTGTAGAAGTGTGAAGGGCAATGAGAGGTGTGATATGGAAGAAGCCAACTGATACTTCTGATAACCTGTGCATATTATGGAATGTAGATTGGGTTATGTCCAGCCAAATCAGTGAAGGGAAGAATTTTGCCCCTGCTGCATCCACAAAAATCCAGTACTGTTGCTCTATACTTACACCAACATTGTGGAGATCTGCACCTCTTTAACAGAGAATTAGCCAGTGACACTGCGTAAGTCTTTGCACTGACAACTTGTATTTTGTGAGTGTTGGTGAGGCAGTTTCAGAGAGGCTGACAGTTTCAAAGAGGGTCACAGAGGAGCACCAAGAACAGGACGGGCTTCCTGTGCTCCCTGCCAGCCCTGTCCTAGAGGGGGAGGCAGGACCTACAAGAGTTGCTTGCACTGAATTCAAATCTGGACTGATGTTATTAAGACTAGCAGCATTACTGTAAACTGACAATGGTCACATGAGATGGTTTTGTAATGCATTTAGAAAAGATAGAGGAAGCAGCAAGCTTGAGTTGAAGTTGTGAGGGATTTGAAAAACTATTGCCTAGCTGGAATCATGTTATTGCCCCTTTCTTTGGAGGCTGGCTTCAGGCTTCACAGACAGTCAAAAATCTCACTTACTCCTCCATGAGCCATTCCACTGCTCCTTTTCCCGGCTTTTGAGGTTCTTTCTGGACCAGAAGGAATCTCTGTGACCCAGTTTAATTTTCAGCTTCTCAAACCGACCCTCAGCCCAGCTTGCAACTGTCCAGAAACTGGGGGGACAGCTGGTCAGTTCTTATGCCTCTAGGATGAAACATCTTCCCACATGGACAGCGGCTTCAGGATGCTGTCATACACCTGAAGGCAGAAAACCTCTCTTGCGTGAGAAGCATGATGTCTGGGAAGAGGACATAACTGGTTACCTGAACCATGGGGAGTGGGCAATGCAATAAGGAAAAGGGTGCATCATGCCATCATCCTCCCAGCCATCCTATGCACATGGTCCATCTGCACAAACAACATCAGAAGTGGCTTTATCAACCTCCATCCTCTTATGAGGGTGCTGCTGGTGGGGACCCAGATGTAGCAGTGGAGAGAGGCAGAGAAGGTTGTTTTCCCTTTGGAGAGCGATGGGAAGGTTTAGTCTTCCAAGCTGGGTGGTAGTCACCATCATGCTTACATTAGCAAGGCACTTATAGGTCTTCTCTGTGGCTTGGAAATCTGTTCTGTCATTAGTAGCTCACACTGATATGCCCTGGGGACAGGAATGGGAGGGAAGGGTAAGGAAAAGTCGTGTTCTGAGTAGCAGATCCATTCCGTGCTAAAATCATCTGCATCCATTGCACTGAGAGCCAGCAGCAAAGCACAGGCCACATGTTTTCAAAGCATTTTCACACTCTTGGTACTGGAGCGACCCAGTTCCCTCCTTCTCAGAAAGAGCAGGCTGGGACTCCCTGCCCACACCATGCAGGAAGGATCACTGCTGTTATCATTTATTTTTAACACCACAAATGTTCTCTAATCAGAGATATCTGCTGTGTACTAGTTAAAGCTTTCCAAGACCACACAGCTTGGGCTGGATACCCACTATGCCAAAAATCATAGTTTGAACTGTTGAAGTTTGGCAATGTCTGCAGCCACTGAAAACAGGAGCTGGGAAGAACAGCTTCCAGCAAAGTTTAAATCTCCCATGAGCTTGCCACTGTTAGCTGCTGAATGAAACCCTACCTGGTCTGTGGGACAAGAGAGATGACCCATATATGATGTGTGTTGACGCTGAACTTGGAGGACATGGAGTGAGGTACACACAGCCAAATCAGAGCATCGTCAGGACTCAGATAACAAGGTAAAGTTTGAAGAATACATGGATACCTCTGCCTAGAAGTGGAAATGAATTAGCTAATTTTTTTTTGGCCAAAACTAGAAATCATGCAGAGGAGATCTTGTTTGTCCCAGCAGTTGCTTATGTGCCCAGTGCCTAGATGGAGGAGAAGGTGCATTATGATTACAGCAGATAACTTCGTGCCTCACGAAAGAAAGAGGCACACTGTTATCAGTGATTTCTAGAGCACAGAGTGTTTCGGGCCCCATGGATTGTGCTTATCACAGAATAACATGCTGTTAGACTATAATTCACCATGGGAAGTTTCTCTTTAAGCTGGTTTAAGTAAAGAACTGATAAGTTGATAGAAGGAGCCCAGCTCGCTTTTGGTGACCTTTAAAAAGAGTATGACTGGGTTTCACTGTCAAAGTTGTTTTGGCTGGACGTGAGCCGCAGGCATATACTTGCTATCAAATTCAAAAGCTGATTGCTGAGATCCTGGAGAGAGCTGGTGGGTAAACAAAGCTTTAGCATGCTTCTTGTCTTCTCTACTTCTTACCTGTTGAGATGAGCTTGGAGAAGAGCATCCCAGGATGAGACAACACCATTGTATCAGACTATCTTTTCCTCTCAGGTGTTGCAGCCTGCAGTCTCTCGCTTGTAGGTTGCTGGGATGGCAGCGCTAGTCCAAGGTGGAAAAGCAACAGGGCTGCTAGAGGCAGCAGATTGTGTCTATCTGGGTGTGTGTTTGTGCCATATACAGCGTTGAGCAGCCTTCAGTAGCCTCTGCAACCACATGCCAGATTTGCAACCTTCCCACCAGTCCAGTCACAGTCACAGCAGTGACAGTACTTACGATTGAGTCAAGATACCCTGCTCTAGACTGAGCACCAGCAAGGCAATGACACCCAAAAACAGTCCATGGGGTACCCGAAGGCTGATGTGGGAGAGGGCAAAGCAGGTAAAATAACTCATTCACTGAGCAACTGCACAAGTAGCCAAGGAGGTTGACCTGGGACTTCCCGTAGCTTTGTAGTCTCCTTGAGCCATTTTGGTGTGTGTTAGCAAGTGCATTTCACTGCAGAGCTGCTCAGGGAGCCATGGCTGACAGAGATGTGGTGCTTAGGAACATGGTTTAGTGGTAAACTTGGCAGTGCTAGGCTAATGGTCGGACTCGATGATCTCAGAGGTCTTTTCCAACCTAAATGGTTCTATGATCCTGTGAGATCTCAGACATTCCCTGGGCAACCCAGGAGATTACATGCATCTCTCAACTTGAAGGTTGCCCGTGCACTGCTGGAGGTTGGGTGCCCTGTTCTGGACATCTTTTGCTTTCCGTCTGGATGTGGTGCCCATGGAGGCCAATGCACATCAGGGACAGCACAGCTGGGGAACTCAGCAGGTCACAGAGTCCGGCCCATGCCGAAGCACAGTCTTGAAGACAGAACCCATCTATCTGCAAACCAGCTGAGTTGCAGGAGAGCAGCTGGGCAGGGACATGGTCAGAGAGCCCACAGAAGGAAACTGCTCTGCAGGCTCCCACCAGGCAAGTGTTTTACCAGTACTGGAGCAGTGGAGAGGGAGCAAAGGCTGGGAGAAGAGGAGTAACACAGTCTGACCAAGCCTCCATCCCTGTCTATCTCAGTGCTGCCAGGCCACCAAGGGGTGATGGAAACATCATCTCCAAGGCCTATTACTTCCCCAAAGCTCAACCCAGGGGAACACTTGCTCTCAGCTCTTGCATGCTGACTACAGGTGAGAGACTTTTAATACAGGTGCCAGACTCCAAGTCACCTTTTTCCCGCAGCAGAATTTCAATATTTCTGATTGCTAATGAGGATATATATATATACAAAATGAGTTACCCTAGAGGCCCCCATTATTTTATATCTAGGCTGGGCAAACCTAGCTAGAAAACTCACAGTGGAGGACAAACCTTTACTAGCAGTGAAGTAGATGAGATACGCTAATAAGATCCTTTCCCATCTCTAATTTCTATGAATCTGACTGCTCATGCAGAAAGCAGGCACTGAGAGATTTGGAAAGCTATTTGTGTGGGTAATTGACATTATTTTCTCTGCTAGGCAGTACGCCCAACTTCCAGTGTTAATATAAACATTTTTTTAAATGATAGTTTGTGCATTTTGTGGGCATAAAGCAGCATTTGTATTTACAGCCAAAATGCATAATAAATAAATGCATACATTTGGTAGAATATTTTATCTCCATGGGAAAAAAAAAAAAATCTATTCAGGTTGACCAGAAATGCTTGTTCGTTCTGGATGGACTCAGCAAAACATTTTGGCTAAAAGCACTTAACAAAGACTTTCGGTTTCTTTTTTTATTATTTTATTATATTTTTGGAGGATATGAAATGCTTTTTGATTGCCAAGTTCAGATCAAAATACTTCCTTTTTTGAAGGTTTGAAGTGATGGTTCAAAATTGACCTCTATTAGCCTTTATTTTTAGAAAAAGCTGAAACAAGGAGAGAAAGGGTTTATTCCAGGTTTGGTTCAACCCACAATTAAAAGACTCCCCCCCCCATATTTTGATAGTGGGAGAATTATTTTTAAAGCCTGAGCTTTGTCTGCAATAGGAAACTGTAGTTGCTGTCATCTTGTGGTGATGGAAATGGTTTCAGATTTGTACTCTGACCTTATCTCTGTTTATGGGTTGAGGTGTCACCAAGACCATGGCCTTAGACTCATCCCTGAGAGGAATGGAGCAAACTTCTTGGAAGCAGAAAGCCGAATGAAAGCAGTATCTAAGTGACTTCAATATAATCTCCACCCTCTGGCTTGGACTCGCAAGTCCAAGGGGAAGAACAACCTCTGAAAAGCAGAAGTTCATAAACTTTGGAAAGGTCTTGAAATAAACCAGCTCTGTGGTGAACATATACAGTCCCCTCATCTCACGTCAGATCCCCCCCCTCGGTGCAAACCAGTATCTTGTTCCTGGATTCATGTAACTCCGTGTTTAGAAGAAGATACATAATTAATGACTGATTTCCATCTGGTCATTCGCAAAACAAAGGGTCAGAACTATGGGTGGTGGGAAGGCAAAGCAAGCAATGACCCACTGCTGGCATGAGCAAAGCCCTTCTCTGAGCAAGCAGGGAACTGGCAGCCCTAGGGAGGTTTCAGCCATGCAGATGTTTGCAGTTTTGAAAGAATACAGCTCAGTTGTGACCTTGGAAGAGGAAGAGTAGGGTCTGTGACTACAGCAACCAAGGTGCAACTGAGTGAAAAGGGACTGGAGAGCATTTTCTTTCTGCCACGACTGTAGCCAGTTGTGGGCACCAGGAAGAGGCAGACCTGGTGGATCACTCCTGGGAGCCAGGATGAATTACAATCAGAAACAGAGTATGTCCACCATCAGGAAGACCTCTCATTAGTTAACACAAAACCAGCTTCGTGCCAATTACTATGGCTGAACTGTCACATAGTTCCTGTGGCCCTCCCATGCTGCAAAAATATTATGGATGAAAAAAACCTTACTGGATGGACTGGCCAGCAAGCAGAGAAATGGAAGTCTGGGGTGAAAGCAGCCTTTTCTCTACAGTAAGAGAGACTTAGTGCTTCTTGGTAAAGCTCTCTGCTTAATGGCTGAACACCATGTATCTGAGGGAGGGAGCTGGACACCAATAATGCACATCATGGTCCTGTCTGCCTCAGTGTAAGATCAACCACATTGGCTCAAACCACCTCCAGGGCCTACTTGCTTTAAAAAGGTTGATTTTGTATGGTCATGGCTAGAAACCTCCACAACTTCCATCCCAGAAGCTGCAGTGTTGGGACTACGATGTACAGGAAAGGAGCACCTTCAGGCATTTGCAAAAGTCCTCATATAGATCAGCCTCCTCATTTAGGAAACCATTTTTTTTTTTTTTTAAAGGTATTCAAACTTTAAAAACCAAGGATCTATGTTTAGGTAGGAAGCAACTCTTCATGGCTGATTTTTTAGCCATTGCCTGAGTGCAGTCTCTGAGCACTGGGAAAAAAAAGCTGTGTTGCTGAAGCAGTGTTTCTGTAAGGCTTCTGTAACCTTTCTGACAGGTGCAGTTTGGCAGGGTGAAAGACTGGAGCCAGTTTTAAGCAGTGTCTATGGAAGGCACAAAAAGCATTGAGTCAAGTCCCTAGCCCCAGAATGGGAACAGAAATGACACACAGTCATGAACATCCTCCCTCATTGGCAAAGCACAAGTGAAGGGTGATGAACAAACAGAAATCAGCTGGCAAGGGAAAAGGGAAAAAAACAGTGTCACGAGGTGAAACTCAACCTCCCCCAGCGAAATGTGGTGTTGAATACATTAAATGCAGAAAATCTCATTGTTTTCCCAGAGAGACTTTTGAGCTAACGGCCCCATGCTGGGACCAGGCATGTATGAAATCATTGT
>VXAL01005141.1:107922-209276 GCA_013399475.1 Chauna torquata | reverse complement strand
TTTTTTTGTTTTTGTTTTTCTTTTTTTTCTTGGAAGGTTACAGGTGAAGTCTGGATTTGATTATACTCCTGTCCTCTAGCCTCAGAAACAAATTCATGAGATGGTCTTTGGAGACAAGTTGATTTAGAATGGAAACATCTAGTGAGTCTCCAGCCAGTGGAATCCAGAAAGTAACTCTTCTCGGCTTGGCCGTTCATCTAAATAGCTATTGGAACAGGGCGTGACAGCACAGTCTAATCGCTCATTTAGGTTTTGTAAGTACAGACCTCTGTGAGGAAGAGAGGAAGTCAAGCTTCATGTCAGCAGTGCTAGCCAGGCCATCTGCGTGAGGGATACCTCCCTGTTCGGATATGGCTTGATAACAGAATCTCATTTCAGTCAACGCCATTTGGGAAGTGCTGACTGCTGCGGGACATGTAACTCCTGCATCACGGGGTAGGAAATCCAAGAAGTTGACACATATGATGGTGATTATTATTCTTTTATTATTATTATCAGACTATAATGGAGATTTCTTTTGAGATAAAACAAACAAAACAAACAAAACAACACAACCCCCACCTGTGCTGGGATTCCCATTAGCCAAGTTGTGATGCAAACCTCAGGGAGACCACCAGCCCTTCTGGGGACCTTCCAAGGAAAGAGACAAGATTTTTCTTTTGACAAATGGGATGGTGCCCGAGGAGAAAGGTTGAGTGATCAGATGTGAAACCTGGGAAGAGCTAAGATTTGAAGTGAGACCTTACAAATCAGCACCATGTTATGCTTAAAATTGAGAAAACACCTTTTGCGCATTGTGTGATGGATGTAGATGTCCTAAGGAGACGACCCAGGTGCTAAAGCCATTGAGCTCCTTGGAGAAGAAAGGGTTTTTCAGCATCCCATGGGATCATTGCTCTTGCTGCAGTTCCCTTCCAGTAAAATAGAGATAATACAGCAAAGAAACAATACCACTAAACTTGTTATCAGTCCTTCCTTGCTTATTCCTCCCACCAAACATTTCCTATCAGCATTCAACCAGCTAATCTTCTTCTTTTGTCACTGAAACAAAAACACTTGCTCATTTTTTGTCATCTCCAAATACTGCAACAATAGAAGAATGCAGCCATTAATTACAGAAATTACAGTTATGAGAGAAAATTATAGTCATTAGAACCGAGGTGAAACTCATTTGTACTTTCTTCAACTTCTCCTTTTTAGATGTTTATAAAGTCACCAACTTAATGCCTCCAGTAAAGACCCCAGAATGCAGCAATCTAAAAAGTTTGAGAAATATGACTGGCATGCTGTCACTTCCAAGAGCTCTTCTGCTTTACTGATACAAACGCTCCTTTCCTTCCTAAGAGTCGTCCTATATCTGGAGCTCCATGGGAAAAGTGGTTTGGTCTTCCTTGTGAGCCTATTTGCACAAATGTGACCCACATTGACATGATGAAAGATTTGTCTTGAATGGCCTTCACCTAAACAGCATGGCCTCTGGTGATGTCCTCACATGGTCGATGCCCGCACAGAGGAACATGAGCAGTGACAAGAAGTCACTTGATGATATCCTGATCACTCCAGATCCTGTTGGGCTTTCTGTTCACTTCCACCCAGCCTTCCAGCTCCCTTGGGCTCTTCTACAACTTCCTTGGTGCTCTTGTCTCTGCGCCCTCCTGCTTCAGCCAACCTCACAGTGGACTTTGTCATGTATCTTATTTGAAAATCTAGTCTCTTGGAGTGTAAGACCAAAAGAAGTGGAAAAATGTAACATGCTGCAGGTCATTGGAAAAAGTCCTGCAGAATCTCCCTGCTAGATGAATTTAGGTCATATGCTAGCTGAATTTGGAAGGTTATTTCTGCTGTGATTTCCATTAGCTGGAATGTAGAGATGCCAACATTTTGTGGATCTGCAAGGTCAGTGACTTCACAATCTCCTAAACTGCCACACTGTGGAGAAAATAAGGGTCAGCAAATGTAGCACAGTGCATTTAGATTTATTCTACTGCTTGTCCAGAACTTAAGATGAGAGTCTGATAGAGGTTACTATTCAGAAGAAGGACCCACAGAAGAATGGAAACCTTTTGTGAGGTTTGCCTCCCTCCCATCCCTCAGTCCCTCTTTTAAGTACTGCCCTCCACCTCCTCAACATGAGGTCCCTACAGCTCTTGAAGGGTCAGGACTGAACTTCTGGAGAGTTGAGGTGCACCACTTGTGCACTCTGTCCATGGGAAATGTGGGGTGGGACCGTGGAGCATGGAAGTACAGTATTGCTAAACACAACATAGACAAATATCAAAGCCTACTGGAATGAATACAAAAGCTCTTGCTGACTTAATTCAGCTCTGCAGCAGATCCAATATGCTTAAGCTCTCATGCTGAAGGTAGCCAGGAGTGTTGGGAAGCACAAAATGATTTCCAACAGCCAGAGCTATCTAGCTACTTTAATAAGCAGACTCTATGCCTGCTCAGGGTAACAAACCCTCCAGAAGTAGCAATGGTTGAACAGGAGAGTCAATGGGAAATTCAACAGAAGACCAAATATACCTCGTGGAATCTATTGACCCTTAGTGCACTCTTTCCTGCCCTTTCTCCTCTGACATGTTGACAAGATACCAGCAAGGACAGTTGTATCCAGTCTCTCAGAGCCCTTTGTTCCATGAGAGCTGTAATGGCGCTAATCCAGGTCAGAGGCTTAACACACGAACCAACACCCGATCAGACTGCTGGGGAACGTGAGCTCATCTGCTAAACTCAGTTACCATCATCTGATTCTGTTGATATCAGGATGATTAGTGGGAGTTAAGAGGAAACTGATTCATTTGTCTTATACTGGATGACGGGTACCCGGACTATATGCACATCAGCAATTTTCCACAGACTTCAGCCATAGGCAATTCCTGAGAAAAAGAAAAGCAAGACTAGTTTAAGCTATCAAGATAAAGGTTAAACACCCAATTATTGTGTTTGGTAGCAAGGTTATGGACCAGCACAATAAATGACCTTGTTAATATCTGCCTGGAAACTCAGTTCCATTCCTAGCCAGGGACTTGTCCTTTCCCTGAATGTAGTTGATCAGCAGCAAGGTTCAGGGTGTGTTTCAGCAAATATTTCTCCCAAGCACCTTCTTTACACTTGGTTTTAACCCTTCATTTTCATTCTTATTTGATCACAGTGAGCACTGAGTGCAAAGAGAAAAGCTAGATTTTATCATTTTCCTCAAGGCTTTGAGGACAATGACAAGAACCCCTTAACCTCTGAAATTAGGAGATTTCCTTATGTTGTTGCCCTGCTGTCAGCTGTTTTGCATCTGTGAGATGCCTTTTGACAAGAAAGGACGAACCTTGAATTCAGGGCTTCTCCCCATTTCCTGTTTGCATGAAGTTGACTGAGACATGCATGAACATGGCTGAACCACAGGCAACGTATCACACAATCTGGTGTCTCGCTGTTTAGCCAGTTTGGGACTTTCCCCCTCAGAGCAACTAGCAACATGACTCCTTCCCTACCTTCACCATAACTCGTCCATTCTGTGTCAGAATAAAGCTTTATTTCTCCAATGTTTTGAATCCCCTTGTGTGGTTTCCATGGTGACCACAAGCTGTATATCAATGGTACAGGTGACGGACTTGGCACATGAGAACAGCGTTATTCCGAATTTCTCAGCTCTTGCAAATATTCTCACAACTGGGGAAATTCCCTTCAGATTCAGAAGGGAATTCAATGTCATCTTGTCCCATTTTTTCTCCCGTGTGTTTTATTTATTATGTAATCCCCTGGTCTTTTTTGCTGACTTTCTTTCAATTACCTATAATCGAATATTTTCCTAAAAGAACTGCCCAAGTTTTTTTTTTTTTTTTTTGTTACTATTGCTAGAACGAGCATGTGGCTCTGTAGTTCACAGACTTCCTTTAAACAGACGGCTAATTACTCACGAGCAGCTACAAAAGTTAACTATAAATATGTAAATTGGGAAAGAATAAAATACTCGTTAAACATTAGGCATTTACTATGGAAATTAAGTGTCATTAGACACATAAAAGACTTTCCCAGCATTTGTTCTTTCGGCTTTTCTCTTTAAGCCTTCATTAGTGTAGTGATCCTAATAAACACAGAAATGGGCCACCCAGTCTAAATAAAATCAGAGCCATCCTGAATGTATGCCCAGAACGCAGACCCAAACATTTCTTTATTTGTTTTGAGCTTTGGAGATATTTCATTGCTTTCACTTTCTTTCCCAGTCTGCATTTCCTCTTTGCTTCTTCATTCAATCTAAGAAGAGGAGTAAAGCCTACAACATAACATCACCAAAAGCTATTCACATGGTATTTTTGACTGAGTTGGGGTCAGATATTACAGAAGCATGAAACATTCTTGGCAACGTATTTACAAAAACACTAATTTGGGGCTTTAGAGTAGACAAAGTACAGGGCTGGAGCAAAATTCCTAGGGCAAACGTGGGAACTATATCTTCAGCAGCTGGAGATCAGACCAGACAAATATTTTTCCAGAAAGAGACAGGTGTGGATTATCCTGACTCATTTTCCGTGAGTCTATGAAACCACTCATCATTTTCATGTCTTTTCAGCCCAACTCCTATCACCCTCACTTGACATCTTCTATATCAGCCCACTGCATCTATAATAAACCACAAACACAAATTGCTCCTTGCCTTAACAGTCTTCCTGGACCTTACAGGTAGCGATATGAAAACCCTCTTGGGGAAGTTGTCAGCCACCTGGAACAGTTTTCTGAAAGACTTCCTTAGAGATGTGCTAGTGGGTTCCCATCAAATCCTGCAAAGTCAATATGCTCGCAGGATTACCAATGCAGAAGAGTTATTGAAGGGCCTGTACGCAGGAGAGCTGTTAGAATTTGTCTTAAGATAATGAGGTAGTAACAAGAGGCCTGTGTGAATGTTGGTGGGGCTTTGTAGGCATGTGAATTCTGCCTTACTCTAAGGTCTGGGACACTTTCTTCACTGGGTGGACTGGGAGGATGGTTCGTCATCTCTCCCCTCTCCATGCAAAACCCATCAGTCACAGTCCATATCAACTCCAGCACTGCAATTCTACTCTCAGCCAAAAACCAATCAGATTGAAAGATGGAAATATTTCTTTTTCTGTAATTTTTCCATAGCCTAGGGTAGATTTGTCAAAAAGAAAAAAAATACACAAAGGAAAATCCCAAATTTGGAAAAACTGTGGTGAATGCACAGCAATTTTTGTCCTTTCCCTCCAACACCCACCCACATGTCATCAGCCTGTTGACAACAGCAAAACTACGATAAAAAGTGGAAATTTCATCACAGAACTTTCTACACAGTCTACTTGTTCCTGGAAAACATAAAAACATATCTGTAAATTATTTTCAAATCACCTTCAAGAGCCAATTGAACCAATGTCCATGTCATTATAGTCCCTACAGTAATTAGCAAACTTGCCAATGTGAGAAATGCTGTGATGTGTCCCACACCAGATTTGCCTTGCTGCTTACTGCCCAGCACAGCTCTGCTGGGTGAAAAAGGGAAAGTCTCTTAATCTGCCTGACAGCCATGACACAGGATTTTAAGACACTTGATGGGATTTTGAGGCACTTCATGAGCCAAAGTCAGTCAGTGAAAGGCTGTGGATACAAATACTCTGCTATGCAGTGTACATCTAAGCATTTTTCAGTATCAGGATTCTCTCAGATTGTTGTTTTACACTTGTTAGCTATTCGTTTTGCATCAGTACCATGCTGCTCTGGACCACAGTTGCTCCATTTTGCAGCATGTCACTCTTACATACCAGAGGAGAATTTCCTTCTTTCCAAGGAGAGAGACTGCACAATACATCTGAGGCAACCTTGGGGACCTTCATGCTTGGGTTGTGTCCTTGGAGGCCATGACTGTGCTCTGAGCATGTGTCCTGCTGGAAACTGCATGGAGGTCTTCCTGCCCCACTGGGAGGAGAACCTCAAGGTGACATGGGGATGGGCTCTCCTCATACATAGGCTGAAAGGTGAAAATGGGAGACACTTCTCTGCAGTGGGAGCTACAGTGAAATGCTAAACTCCATCGCTAGAAAGGTCTTGGGGACCAATGTTCTTGAGACCTTTATTTCTCTATGAATAAATACCCCCTCTATCCCCAAGCAAGTAACTATAAATTATTTTCCTTCCAGCCACAGCTTTTCTTCCTCTGAAGGTGTGATGTTGTTTGCATCAGCCAAGAGACAGGATCATCATCTCTAGTTTGTACCAGTGCTTGTAAGCTATGGAGGAACTTATATGTCTGATGCGTCTCTCCAAAACATTTAATCTTGAATTTCACTGGACTAGGGCTTGAAACATAAACAGTCTGTGATTGCGTGCAGATGGCTGAAGACAAGGATCTGTTTTATTTATGCTTCTTGGAAAGATGTTATTCAATATGCTGTTGGAGGTTTAAATGTTTATTCTGAACCATTCCCAGACAAAATTTAACCAGGAGTCAATGGAAGAGCTTAATAAGGGGTGGGATGGCAAAGAGGCTTTTCCTGTATCTGTGGACCACAAATCACAGATGTTGCTAGGGCCACAAATCTTGTTTTTTCATGCCATTTAATCTCAGCTCCCTAGCTTCTGTTGAAGGAGATTTAAAGGCTGACAATCTGCTCCTATGAGACATAAATGTGCTGATTTACTCATTCTTGAAAAACTGACAGAGGATGAAGGGCTGGTAAAGGCTTCTACAAGCGCATCATTGCATCCTGGAAAGGGGCAGTGTAGCTTTCAGAAAACATTCGGAGTAACACCCAGGATTTTGGGCTGAACATACATGCAAACCAAAGAAAACTCCTTTGGGGATCAGATCTGCCCTTGGCCTGGCTTAACTGAATAAAGCACACCTTTCTCTACAAAGGTTGAGACTAAATTATTTTGAGCCAATGACCCATTGTCTTCTTAGGTAAAAATGTGTCTTACTCCTCAGTAAATCATGTCCAGGATACTCTCCCAGCCTCAGGGAGCTATCGTCCTTCTGTCCAAAAATTCCAAAAAGCAGAGAGGTTTCCCCTTTTGAAAGCAGATTGGGCAGAGACTCTGGTGTCTCCCCAAAAGACAAGTTTGTGTACCCTTTCCTAGTTCCTGTGCACTTTTGAGAACCTGTTTTACTTCCCTGACCCTGAAAGCAAAAAGGAGATTTAAAAATTTTTGCTTTCCTCCTGGGAGATGGCTGCACATAAAGCCAGTGCTTGCGGGCAGAGGAAAAGCTACGTTTGCCTCTGTCAGGCCTAAAAAGCAAGTGACCTGGATAAAGCAACACACAGTCCTGAAAGCCTGAAGTGTCTGTGCAGATTGGCAAAGCTCTGTTAACTTGTCAGGCTGGGACATACGAAGCTGGGCGCTGGTCTTGCGTGAGTGTCAGCCTCATTGATGTCAAAGGCAGTCCTCGGTACCAGGGGTTCTCTCTTGATCTATGGGCACCCACCACGTCCGAGCTGCTGCATTACCTCTTGGAACTGAGGCTGCCTCCGACACTTTGGGGAAATGGGTTGCATCGGTGCCTTGAGCATGGAGGAAAAGAGCAGATGTCTTTGCCAAGGCTGGCAGATCAAGAGACTGCTCCATGAAGACCTCAGTTAATACCCTCATAGGGGTTTTTAATAAATGGCATTTCTAGGAAAACCTAGCCCCAGTCCTATGCTTTTTAAAGCCAGACTAAACTCTTCTTCTCTTGTTTTACCTGCTTCTTTCTTGGCTTTGTCTGAAATAGCTGCAACAGCTCAAAGTACTTTGTTATCTACAGCCACGAAGAGTCCCATGCTGGATGGCACACAGGAGGTGTGATCTTTGTTAGCCGATTTCTGCCAAGGTGTTTTGCCTCCGTGTGAATGTTGGCTGCATAAAGCACCTGCTTGTCACAGAGTGCAGCTGAAATACCTGTTCACACCCTGTTTTTCCCGGAGGCTTTTTGCATAAAAGTACTGGACTCAGAATTAACCAACACATAAATAAATAATCTCCAAACACCTATTTTTTAAACCTGAGAAACCTCCTGGCAGGTGCTTAGGAACTGGGTGGATTGCCCTGGGGAAGAGTGATTTGTTTTCACACATGACGTGATGCTTTATGAAAGGGCAGAGGCTATTTGGTGGTGACATTTCCCTCTGGTTCTCTTTTCTCCCCATCCCCTCCACACCAGCTATGGGACAGGAAGGGACAGGGTGAAAGAAGAAGCTGTAAGCCCTCTCAATCTATTCAGATGTCCAGATCTAGAAGGTATTCTGTGTGTTGTGACATGTATGTCCCCAGACTGGAAGGTCCCACTTTAAAGGAATTTTCTCATCTTTCCTGCCCCAAACCCCTGCTTCCACAGTACAGGGAGGAAACACCTGAACCAACTCAGAAATGTGACTTCTTTTAAAATGATCTAGGTCTCCAGAGGTGGTGGAGTTAGTGCCTTTATAAGGCACAGGTTATTTACAAATTAAATTTATCACTCCTTCTTGATTATGGTTGACCAACTGAAGTATATGATTTCATTTCTCACTTTAGATTCTTTTTTTCTGGACATTACAAAATGATCAACTCAAGCTGTTACTTCTTGCTTGTGGCTTATCTTACATGTGCATGGAGATGAGTGGGCTGAGGAATAACACCACCCACCAACCTTCGTGTGAGCTGGTAGGGCCTAGCAAGGCACAAGGTCGGTAACACCAAGGAATAAACTTTTTTATCTGACTTGGATTCAGATGGCTTTATCAACAAGCATATATCATTGACTGATTCCAGGAGGGGTCACAGCCCATTGTTGTCATATGAAAAGCAAAAAGGCAGCTTTAGTGAAAGCAGCTGTGATTTGGATGTTAGCAATGGTGCTTGTCTTTCCCTGCATGGAAAGGATTGCTGGTGCTGCAAAAGGTTGTCTCCTAGCCTCTGAGGCAGGTCCATCTCAGGAAAACTACTGTAATTCTACATGGCTAGTGAGACTAGGTTAGCTGTTTGATGGGCTCTAACAAGGCGTTTGAAAAAAAACCTGCCTTTCACTTTCTGCTAGGCAGATCAGCACCTTCTTTGTGGGGATCTTGGAGGACTCCCCTACCATCTTCCTTCCATTAGCAGCTGAATAGGGTCCCTAGCTATGGAGGAAAAAGGCATCTACAGCCTGCAAGGATGGGGACTGGTCTAAAACCATCTCCAAATGTCCCCAGCTTCCTGCAGGTGCATCCAGAACAACCATTGTGTGAATGGTCTAAGTCCATGACAGGTCCTCATCACTTATCAGCAACACTGTCCATTCAAGCCATTGTGTGAGCATGGGAGAAGGAAAAAGTGGTAGAGCAGATGGAGTGGACAGGGACATGCCTTCGTCTTTCCCATTCCTCCTTCAGGTGGTGTTTGGGGCACTCAGTTAGCTGATACCTGCAGGGAGGCTAAGACTTCTGCAGGTTAAAGCCTATGTCCATAAGCCCATGGTGCAGCCTGGGTGCTCCAAGAACTATGATTTCCTGCAGAGTAAGGAGAATTCAAGTGCCAGCCAGCTTCCCATATAGAAAATTGCCTATACAGCCCTCAAAGCATGGCTTTTCTGCATCTAGTAACCATTCTGCACCTCAAAAAAAGCACCCCGCTGAAAATCATCCAACCAGAATCCATCAACACAAATTAATAAATTATCACCAGTCAGCAGAGGCAGCATAATTGGCCAGTGTGGGCTCTTGTCCTAACGTAACCTGCACCTCAGCTGATTAGCTGTAACTCCATAATTACTGACAATGTGAGTGTTCACCTGTGTCTGTTCTCCTCACTGGTGCTGCGTTCCCCATCTCGGGGCCAAAGAAATTTGAGAGGTCCTCCATCAAGCAAACACATTACATCAGCACAAGAGGGACCAGTGCCTGTTGTCTCTGAGAAGTGGGAATGCTGAAAGAGCACTGATTTACGAGAATTGGAGTGGAGTGGTAACCGAAGAAATAGCTCCTTCCCCACGATGCTGCCCTGTGTTTTGTAACCTGCCTCATGGTCGCTGGCTGATTAGGACCATTCCTGAATGCATGATTTCCCTTACCGTGTTTATGATGGCTGGTTTCAATTATTTCTTTCCTTCACACTCTGTACTTCAGCCTGCCTCGGATGAGCAATTCATCTATTCTATCAAATGACTTACCAAGATAGATTTCACATACAAGGCAAATACATTTTCCTTCCCCTCGTAATTTCACAACACTGTTTTTTAGAATTCTGTTTCCCTTGCCTTATTTCCAGCAAACCTTCACCTGGAGCAGATCTTCCCACCTGTGCAAGTTGAGTATAAAATGCCATCAGATAAGAACAGTGGCATTTACGCCTGTTTCATCCTAACCCTCGTGCCAGAGCACTTTCCATGTTACCTGACTTGATATATAGAGCTGGGTCAGAAAAATGTTGAGGCCCTTGCGTAGGGCTGCAACAACACCTCACCATGGAGATCCACGTCCCCGTGCATGTTCGAAGTAACCAGTGCCAATGCAGAGTTGCAAGTAGTTGTGTTTTACATATGTGTGCACACAACATGCATGACCATCAAGCACTGATGATGCCATGATGCTTGTGAAAAAGCCTGTTTTTCCACATATTTATACTTTGTGAACCATTGATACCAATCCATTTAAGAATTGAGGGAGAATTAAGGGAGTTAGTGCATTTAATGCATATGCATGTGGTTGCTCATTCTTAATGTTCTTCTGCTCTTAGTGTGGATGCAGAGGGCTCACAGATGAGTGATGAGAGCTTGGAGGGTGATTCCTTACAAGCAGCATTGTGTGGGTGCCAAGGTGGGTATGGACACTGCTGTGGTACCCAGGTGAACTGAGATCTGTGTCAGCAAAAAGCACAATGAATATCCAGGCGAGGCTGAATGAGCATTCAGCAAAATCCATCTGCAGTTCATTGAGGCAACACACGGAGAGAGTTCACGGGGAGTTTATCTTGGGAACTGTTGAGGGTTAATGGCCAGCAGAGCAGATTGAGCTGTGGGATTACTAAATAATGAACTTTTCTCTCCAATAAATTTGTCCCTGACTTATAAAAAATCAATAACATACTACACTTCAGACATTTTTTTTTTCTTTTGGTGGTGGTGGGTAATGTGGGCTCAGGGTAATTTTTAAACTACCCTTTCATATATATATAAATATATTTTACCCTGACCATTTATACAAAAAGCTCTGATGTGCCACATTTATTGCAGCTTCATCACCTAGATAGATTTTTATGTGGGTGCCTGGCTATTACTTTATTTAATCATTCCTTTCTCTTCCCTCCCCAGTCCCTCGGCTCCCTCCCCTTCTAAGCTTTTTATGACACTATCGCCAGTGCAGATCTACAGGAAGGTTTTCATGTGATATAGGATGTCAGAGAGGTCAGGTCAGCTGGGACAGAGCCAAAAATATTAGCACTTTCTAACCACTGAAGAGAGAAATTGAAATAATAGTTAGCACTTACAAATTGGCAGATTTTCAACAGCAAGAAAAAGGAGGGATTGTTTTTCTTTGTGTGTGTGTTTTATTTTGTTTCGAAGGGGAGAGGAGATAGGTTCAGTTCTTGGCTATAGAAGAGACTACTTTCACTATGATTTGGGCTTTTGCCTGTGTTACATTTGGGCTGGAAGTGGGCAATGGGCTGGTATACCCTCCCCCTTTTTTTTCCTGAGTTTCCCCAAATCCTGCATCCCTCCAGCTCTGTATGGAAATAAGTCCCTCAGATGATCACATACAGCAGGTCCCACCAAAACACATCCCCTCAGGTGAGCAAAACCCTTCAACACAGCTAAATAATTGCTTGCGTTGTCCTAGGGCTAAATGTAAATTCTAGAGATGTATTGCCTGGATTCCAGCTTTCCTCTTACCTTGGGTGTTTTTTAAAACCCTTCTGTTCTTCAAGAGGCCAGTGTACAGGACTGTGAATCAAACCCAGACTAAAAGGTTCCATTCGTTACTTGAACACCATGACCTTTGGCAAGTTACTCAACTGCTTTGCAACTTGTTTTCCCCTCTCCCATAAAATAATAGGAAAAATCAAATCCAGATGCCTGGTGGTGCATGGAGGAATTGTTCCCTCATAGGGCAAAGGACTTTGCCTTTCTGACGGATGTCATGAATAGGTATGGGCACATAGCTGTGTAGTGTGTCTGTGCACCTGTCCTACTGCCCTAAAATGGGTGAAATTAGAACTGTTTTGCTGTGTATGAGTCCTGTTTAGCTCTTCAAATCCCATATGGTTTCAGAGAAGCTTTCTCAGTTGAAGGAGGAGGGATTTTACAACACAGCGTACTCCGGTGTCTATGATTTTGCTTTGTCTTTGTGTGTGTACAACACAGTAGGGGTGCATACAAATAGGATTCCAAAATCCTGTTTACCTTTGCCCAGAGTCTGTAAAGCTGGACTGGGCTGGATGTGCATGTGAGAAGGTAGCTACGGCTGGGGAACAGAAAGCGACTTCTTCCAGCAGCATCAGCTGCTGTCCTCACTCTTTTCCCTGGTAGCAGTGACAGCCCCGATTTTCAGGGATCTCCTTGACTCTCTGTTCCAACCATGAACTGCCAAGCCTTGGTCATACCATGGCTCTTTCCCTTTCACGTAAAAAAGCAGCTAAACAGATGCTGCTCTCTAGAAGTCTCCAAGAAAGCCATGACAGAGATGCAGAAGAGAGGTGATAAGGAGCACTTCAAAAAGATCACGGAGATGTGCTCCATCCCTGGGTGCCATATACATCAGCAGGTCCACCCAGACTCTGTTTGTCTTCAGATGCTACAAGTATCGTGAGGAACTTCACCAGCGGTGTCCTCCCAGTGCTACAGCTAGCACTGGGCCAGCATTGCCAAGGGATGCCTAATGCTTTGTGCCTGCTAAATCTTCCTCAGGGGGAGATGACCAAGCACATCCTCTCCAAGGGCACAAAGCCATTGTCCCAGGCACCAACACTGAAAAATTGCTCTCAGCAATGCTATGGGAAGCAGCTAGAATGATAACCTCTGTCATCAGGGTGTCAGAAGCCAAGAATGAGGAGAAGTTTCTGGCTTTATAGATGAAGGCTGTTCCACAGCTCTATGGAGGCTGGGAGTGGGTGGTGGACACTTGTGGACAAGGTAACATCCCCAAAGGTCAGCCAGTGAGGCTGCTTGTTTAAACCAAGGAGACTGCTGGCTAGGCCCTCATCCTACCATTGATGCTACCAGAGGGCTCCGCTTGTCCGTCTGCTGATGGGCAGGCTCTAGCAAGAAAGTTTCCAATCCAGTCTCCATAATTATGGAAAGTTCTCCAGAGCACGGGGGAAGCAAATTGATGGGATATTAAAACCCATGTCTGTGGCTCTCTGTTACCCTTTTCCTTAACATAATGCCTGCTGTTGGTGACTTACAACCCTCCTTAAAATTCTTCAGAAGTTTACAGCACACTTTTCTGACAGCTATCGGAGCTCAACTGTCTCCTTTTGCTCCTAATTGCAGTTATTAACTTTTTGGGGGAGGAAGATTTATAGCTGTTATGAAATGGCCTCAGTATGATCCTTTTCCTTCTAGTGTCATATTGTCTTTACTTATTTGGAAATCTTGACAAAATGGAAACAGTTGGTGCTCATTAAAATGCCATCATGCAGGAATGCAGTAACATTTAGTGGAGGATGTTTGGAGTTGTCTCTGACCTTTGCTTGGTGACTTCTGTGCAAAGCTCAGGAGGTGCCTCCATGCCACAGTGACACTTCGCTCAGCTGAGGAGCTTCCATCATGCTCTGGGTTGCTGCTGGACACCAGCACCAAAGTTTGCTTTCTATATCTACCACCCGAGTCTTGTTTATCAAGTTTGATCGCTGCCTGAGTTGTTTTTTTCCCCCTGGCTCTTGTTCCATGAGACAGTCACAAACAAATTCTACAGAAAAACCATGCAAAATCGTTTGTGTTTTCAAGAAAAGATTTAAATTGGTTCGTTGGGTGTGACAAAGAAAATCAGACTACAAGGAGTGGTTAATGAAATCTAGGCACCATGAGACACCCGCAGTGTCTTCCCTGAGGAAAGTCTAATCCGTCTCACCTTCTGTGAGCACAATTCTGGTACTAGCTCATATCACAACCTGGTAAGTCGATTTAAGAACTCGGTAACCCTCCTCTCCTCTATGACAATCGTCATCAATACCATACTATTTGGCAAATATCTCATCTCTGAAGGGCCAATGAAATACTATTGGTGCTGTCAAGAGAGCAATGTAATCAAAGGAAAGGTATTGATAAAATGAAAACTTCGGTGATTTCTTAAATATTTTCATTGTTCTTCCTTTTTTTTCCATTTTTTTTTTCCTCTCTATTTTACTGCATTTTAATACAATGTTTTGGGCTGAGGGTTCCCTCTTTCTTTCTTTCTTTCTTTTTTTTTTAGATATCATTTTGCGTTTTTTCTGGTGGTTGTTGCCATGGGCCTGAGCCCTTGAAACCCTGAAACACGCCTGAATTCATGGAGTACTTGAGACTGAAGGATCCTCATGCTGGCTTCTAACTCGGTGAGAGTGCCCCACTGCCATCCCTCTGTCTCCTGACCCTCCTTAAAGCCCACTCTACAGAGTCACCAACAAAAGGCCTTTTCTCAAACAACAGCATGTGGCTGCAGGAGATGAGCCAGAACTTCTCAGGACCATCAGCAAGTCTGAGCTTGGTAACTTTGTCTTTGGGCCCTTGCAGGCTACAGACCTTAGTCTTGGATACACAAGCCACCTCCTTGGCTTCTTGTGCTTCCCCATTCGAGGGGGACTTGGTGAACCATTATCACTTGAACTGCCCAGTTATACCATTGATGTTAGAAAACATCAACAATGGAAGCCACCTCCTGTTGCCAAAGCCCAGAGCACTTTGCAGGATTTGTCATCCAAAAACCAGCTCTCATCTGGCCAGTGGTGCTTCACTCTAACTTGGGCATGGCGGTTACATGTGGGGGGCTGCCAACCAGGGGAAACCAGCAGCCATACAGCAATAACTGTTAATTGACCGAGAGCCGTTGCTGCGGTGCCAACATGAAGAAAAGAACAAGCAGCTGGCTTTGCCATCTGTGCCTGTTTAAATGCAGCTAAAAGAAACTCCTCTCCAGAGCTCCCAGCTGTGAAGAGAGGTAACAAATCCAACAATAACATGGGGTTGCACGTTGGCGGGGTTTGTGGCTGCTAGTCACTCAGACACGTCAAGCTGTTCGTACAAGATATGTTGAGCTGTCCAGCCCTGGCTTTGTAGGAAAGAGCAGTGATGGGCTCTGATGGATACAATCCTCTGCTCAACTGTGCTGCTTGGAGTTATTTCTAGTCCTGGTTGCAGTCCGCCATGAGTAAAAGACCAGGTGTTCAGCAATCACTCAGTGCTTAAAGTACTTGCAGTAGCTTTTCTGCATCCTTTGCCTCTTTCCATGTGGCTGGGCATGACAGGGAGATCTCTGTAATGCTTCACCTAGGAGTGCTGGGGCACATCGGTGGAAAAGGCCGCCCAAGGAGCCTTGTCCTCCACGCTCCCAGGGGAACGAATTAGGGATCACTAATATTCAGCCAACTCCCAAGCCCCCGAAACCTGTAAAACAAATTAAAAGCGTATCCAGTCCCCACCCCACCCCTTTTTTTTTCCCCAAGGAGTTTCACATGATACAAGGTGAGACAGAAGTCCGTGGTGTGCTGGGAACCTGCTATGACTAGGAAACCAGAAGGTCAATGTCTAAATATGGTACTTCCCCTTCCAGTCATAGCACTGTTAAGCTAAATATCCAAACTGACCCATTTAGTGAGAAAAAGATAGGATTCAGTAGACCTACTCACTCTTGAAACACAGGAGTCTAGTCTAAGCTACCTAGGGTCTGCAGGAGGCGAGCCAATCCTACGTAGCCAACCAAACAGGACCAGAGCCCTGGTCTGACACCAAGTAGGAGGTTTCTCCCTAGGATGGCTTCATCCAGCCAGCACTCAAGTTAGCACACAGCCTTGACAAGGCTGGGACCAAGTAAGAGGGTACCACAGGGGCTGTTCCTAGAAGGCAAAATGGAGAGAGTCACACTGTTTTGAAGGGGTGAGTGAAGGGAACAGAGTCTGGCCAGGTGGTCCTGGACCATGCCATGCCACTTTCCCCTAGAGCCAAATAATGGGTTCTGTTTATCTGCTAATATCAATGCAAGCTCAGAGAGGTGAGGTGAACTACATATTGGAGATGCTGATCAGCCCTCATTGCCTCCCAAGGGAGCCCAGACACCGGCTGAGACTGAGTGTTGGACTCTCATCTGGTTAGAGCTACCTGAGATGCTTTGAGGCATCTTGAGTCATTCTTTCCTCTCCCTAGAGTACCTATTGCAGGTTCGGTGTCTTGGATCTACACACATTCCCATGTAGCTGCTGCCTGTCTGAGACCTCAGACAAGGCTTCAGAACATGTCTCTTTCTCATATCCAGGGGAAGTGATCCTTATTCTCTTTCCCTTTGGCCCTTGTAAGATCTGGAAACCTCTGGGCTATGTGGTACTCTGTCCTGGTGTCACGCTGGCTAAACAGCCAGTTTGTGCAGTGGCTATCCACTGACAGTGAGCTGTGTTTAATGACTGAGAAGCAAATGTCAGGAGCAGCCAACTAATGCACTGATACATAGCAAAGTACCCTGTCAGGGATTAAGCAAAGTACTGTTTGCTGGGGAATATCCAAAACCAGGAGAAATTTTTCTACTACATTTCTACCTTACAGTGCGGTTCTGGAAGTCCAGAAATCAAGGCTATCTGTAGGTACACTGAACTCTGTGACAGACAACAGAGATAATTTGTAGGGGACGTAAGATCTCAAGAAGTTGAAAAGGAAGTGCTAATCCCACAAGCAATGACCTTGTTAGCCTGATTAATAAGGAGATGATGGTCTGGAAGCATCAATCCTGACAGAGAAGAGAAACAAAAAACAATTATGACTTTGACTGATGCATCATGTCACAGTGCTCGGTGAGCTTGGTGCTCTTTTAGCTCCTGGCCCCAGATAGCTGTCTTTCTACAGTGGCAATTAGAGTCAGCCTTAAGGCAGTCACACACAGTCCTCCTCTTGACTTCCCATCTCAGCTTGCAATTGTCCAACTTCTGTGATAATCTGTACTCCCCATGCACATCTTTCCTTTTTCTACAGAAGGTTTGAAATGTTTCTTTGTATGCAGGTCTCAAACAAAGGTAGCTCAGGACCACAATTCCTTACTTCAACAACCCTCCATCTGGCCTAGAGGGTGATATAAGACTTCATGTTCAACTCCCAGAAGACACCAAAAACAAGCCTGGGACACATCTTGATATCACATACAGGAAAAAAGGTAGCACAATGCAGGGATGGGGCGTTGTGCTACCTCGCTGGCTTTGGCTATTTTAAATGATACCAAAATTGACAATAAACATCAGTATAGATGCAGCCAAACTGTTGCATGAGCATAACAAGACAGGGTCAAGATGCTCTGGCTGGCTGGCGTGTTCTGAAAACAGAAGACTCAAAACTCTTAGACATAATTCCATGAAATTTTTTTCATTGGAAAGGGTTTCCCCAGCGGCACTCCTCCCTTGGCATCACCAGAGCTTGCCAGCCATTCTGCACTCAGCTGGGTGTTGAGGGATAGAGAAGACACACATGTAATGCATGCTCCGTCCTGAAGGCTTAGCCATTATTCTTTCTCATTTATTTGATTTCCTGTTTATAGTAAAGCTCATTCTACCTGAAGTACTGGGTGGCATTTTGGGGTTTCTTTTCCATGAGCGGAAAATGTAACTGAGGTCACACTGGATATAATAAATATTTCTTAGTATTTACTCTATATTCATACACCCAATGCATGCTGAAGTAGGAAAGCATTCTTCAAGTGATAAAGAAAAGCTGATAACAGTATGTGTTCTCTATATAACTCAGGCACAACTATCTGTCAACAGAGCAAAGTAATTATCCCAATAAGATTTCATGAAACGAGAAAATATCATGGATTTTATAAACCTTATTAACATGCAGAGTAAATGCAAAACAACAAAAGGAGTCTTAAAACAAAATGTTATGTTAAAATCAATATTGATTGCTGGGCATAAGTGTTATACGAGGCAGTAAAATTCTCTGAAATTCCTTCCCAAAACAAGGCTGTAGACAAACCAAAGGAGAGCAAATAGCTCTAAAGCAGTCTAATCGCTTTGCAAATTGGGGAAGAAGCATCGCGATGCTGATTTGTTCCAACATCAGTGTGCTTTTCCAAAAATGTCCCTCCTCCTTTCGTTCTCCTGCCCCCCTGCAACAAGCCCAAATGATAGCCCATTACTGAATGCACTGTAATGGCGCCTTCAGGGATGGGATTAGAGTAAGTATCAATTTGGAAATTAGCAGCCCGGTTCAATGAGCAGCATACCAGCCCTGCAGGCACAAGGAGACATTTGAAATTCGCACATGTGCTGCCTCACCAAACGCTGCTTTCATTACCCTCTTCCCTACTCCTCTGTGCGAACTCCTCCAGCCTTCATGTAGACAGGCTGTTTCACACCAGCTCATTGGCAGCAGCCATGACCACTGTGCTAAGGCAGAGAAGTTTGCCAGATGACGCTTGTGCAGTCCTCCAAATGTTGGCTTGCCCTCCATCCTTCCCAGAATTAGGCGCCCATGAGCCCCAGAGCAAGCTGGCCCCAGCACTTTGGCTCTGATTGGGGTGATGCCATGGCAAGTCCAGGAAAGGATCCTACCAGTGCTGAGCATCAATGTGCGCTGAGCTCCTGTTCTTGCAGGATCAGACTCCAGAGGTGCCAGTCTTCACTGGTGAGCTGTTGTCTGGTGCATCCCATCCTGTGGTGGTTTGCAAACAACCCCTTGCTCTGCGGATCTAAGACTGCAGCCCCCTTGTACCCACATCTACTGAATCCTCAACCAGGATTAAGCCACAAAGACCTGTTCGTGCACTGAAGCCCTCCTCTTCCATGTATCATGCACCAATCCCAGCTTCTGGAGGGAAAGCAAGCTGTACTGCTCACTGCCAGCAGCATTTCTACAGCCAAGGAAGAGTAAAGCAGATCTGGAAGGACAGCCATGCACTGACACAGATCCCAGGTCTTCTGCATCAAGTGTAGTTTCCCACAACAGCCAGCACCCCATAACAACAATGAAATGCCACAGCCTTTTCTCACTTTTTGTAGTTTCACATGTCAGACATGCCTGGCCTGCCCGATATGATGTCCTGACAAGCTGTATCTGATGCTTGCAGTCAAAAGAAGAGGAGAAACTGTGCTTTTGCACTTTGTTCAGAGAAATGAATCCTTGCAACGCTCAGCATCCCAAGGAGATGCAAAATGGCCACCAAAAAAACATGTTGCTTCTTTCACCATCAGACTGGGCAGGAGGGTCCTCCCACCATGAGGAGCACCAAGTTTGGGAATGAAGAACCTTGGGAATTGTTCTGCCAACCTTATATCTTAGTCTCATCCACCACAACTCAGAAAAAACACTTATGTCTCTGCCTCCTTCACTAAAATCAGTTCTCGGGCATCTCAGAAAGGTCAGGTGAAGCCAAAAGGAACTTGCAGAACTTTCACAGATGCAGTCCAGACTGACTGACAGTTGTGCCAGTGTTCTCTGGGATAGCTGAGGCCAGGTGGATGACTGGAGATAGAAGATTTTGAATAGGGCAACAGAGATCAAGACAGAGCAAGGCTGCGACTCCTCTTCAGAGCAGAGGAGGATGGTGCATTGGGAAGACAAAAAATGTGATATACAGCCGAGAACATGGGTGGTTGGGATGGGGAGAAGGAGACAAACTCATTGAAGCTAAAGAAGTTTCTGGGGACACCTGAGACAGCCGGGACTGGACTTGGTGAACTGAGAGCACCTTAGTCATGAAGGCTGTTACGAGTAAATAGCAGCATCTACAATCGGAGAGCTGGAAGTTTCTTACATGGAATAAAAAAAGAGGCAAATATTTATAGCTCAGACTCAATTAACAAATAAGTTTGGAGAATGAGAGAACTGTCTTTCAGTATGTAAATCCCCCGCAGGAAGAAAGGTCATTAGTGGCCTCAGAGATTTACCCTCCAAAGGGCAATTCAGTTACCCTATCTTCTACCTTCTTTCTCCAAAGTAGCATCCCCTTTAGAAAAGGACACAAAATGACTCAAATTCTTAGCAACTCTTGATGTTTCAGATGTTTCAGGCTGATGTTGTGTCATCAGTTAGAGCTGGCAGCACTGCGGTGCTAGACAGGGCAGCTGGAAAGGAAATGAAGTCAAACCCACTCATTTTTGGAAAGTAATTTTAGCTTGCACATTTACCCTTTGTTTCAACAGGAGTTTGCCTGGGATGCAAGCAGAAGAAGCCCTGGAGTTGATCTGACCTCCCGAATGAGGTAACATACAGCAAAAAGTACATATACATAGAATACACCTACTATTAGAACAAAGTCCGTGGTCCTTGCAGTCATACGTGTAGACACACATTCACGTGCAAATCTGGGCCACTGAGTGGTCACATTACAGGTGACATTATTAACCGCAGGTAGACCTAAAAAATGGGCTCTGGACAAGAAACCCAGTCCTGAAAACATGACAGACATACAGAAGAGGTGGCATTTGGGGGAATTTTAACAAACACAGAACACGACTCTGGCATGTCAGCTCTTTTCACTTCAATGGAGATGTTGAAGTAAAGCATTTCGTCATTTCTAAAGGAAAAAAAGAAGAGTTATTAGGAGTTTTGTTTACTTTTTTTTTTTTTTTTTTTTTTTTTTTTTTTTATGTTAGGTTTTCATCATGACTCAGAATAGGAAACAATAGACCTTTACCCAGGACAGAAATCCCATTTTTAAACACTGCTTTATTATATCCTACCCTCTTCTATAAGGTGTTCCACTGCAGGATGGGTAAACTTTGAAGGGAGTTTTTCCATATGACGCTTAATAACCACGTCATCCTTAGTGTGAAGAACACGTCATCAGAACATCTTCCTCATCCTCCCTCTACCAAGCCAGCTCTTTGCTAAACTGCATTAGCCACCAGCTCTCATTCTCCTTTCCACCCCTCCAAACAGAGCAACGTGCTTCAGTGAACGCAGACCTCAGTACTGGGAGGCTTTGTTTGATTTGAGGCTACCATGGTTCTGCGTTGTTGGCTAGTTGTTAGCACAAGAGGTCCCAACTCTGCTGGAGTTGCTGCAGCCCTTTAGTGCCTCAGCCTTGATGCACCTGGTTGGCCATGGGTGTAGTTACTGAAAACAACGAACCGAATAACTCGGTTCTCTGGAATTTTATGCCTACTCTGGGCAACTGCTCACAGCAGCTTGTGGCTGGAGGTGGCCATTGCAGTTAGCTGGTCTCCAACCAGAGCAGCTCCTACCTCTCACTGTGAACATGAGTACATGGCTGAAGAAAGGATTGCCACAAAGGGTAAGGAAGAAAGGAAAAGGAGGTTAATGTTCGTCTTCTTCATCTGATCCTACTCCCTTGGAAACTTTCAGCAAAGAAGGTCAAGGCTGTAAGCTTTACCAGTCAGGGGGTATTACTCACCACTGTGCTTTGGAAAGTCAAACAATGACTGAACCCTGATCCTGACCTCAATGCCTCTCAGGGATAAATTAATAATAAAAAATAATGCTAATGATAACATTAATGATGAGGTTTGCGCTGCTAAATGGGAAGTTTTCACTAGCAGCTGTATTTCCCTCTGTGACTGGCAGCTAATTTGCTGCAATTGATGCCTTACAAACTGAACATTGCGGTGTGATTGGGAATAGATGGGTGAGTATTTCTCTAACCAAGCACTTCGGGTCAAATGCAGAGTGATCTCATGCAGCATGTCACATAGCTGGCCCAAAATGTCAAGCCCGGCACTCGGAGCGAGGGGTGAGCAGGCCAGGTCACGTCTGGTTGTAAAAGGGTTGTTTATGCCACACTCCGTCCAGTGCCTTGTGTTGGGAGGACCCAAACAATCCTTCCCTTCATTCTCCAGCAGAATGGTATTTTCAGGAAGACAGGGGGCTGGCATTAACTTCCTTGCATCTGATTATATATTTTTTTCTCAGCTTGTTTCTTTTGAAACACACCCTACTTCCATAGCTGCAGGGAAGGAGGGAGGGACTCAAATCCAGACCAATATCTGCATTGAAGGAACAACAGAATCCTTAAGTCTTCTCTTTCTGCCCCACTGTCCCTCCAGCAGAGACAACAGACAATTTGGGGTTTGCCTTCACTGGTCCTTGGGTTCTGGGGACCTCCCAGGAGAGACAGCCCAACACGTGGAAGTAGCAGGCACACAGCAGTGGTTTATCTGTGTCAGTGTTGCCACCTTGCTGCCTCAGGACAGCCACAGGAACTTCACTCTGCAAGGAAACCCCTACGCAGAGCAGATGCTCAGCGGGAACCCAGATCTATGTGCTGCTTCTGTGCCTAACAGCTATGCCTGCAAGGAGCAATTCATGTCACCTTCTCCACAAAGCTGCCAGGCCTAGCCTCTGTGTGCAAGGGAGTGGTTATTTCTATCCATAGGGAAATAAGGAGCCAGCATTTGCAAAATAGATGCTTTATGCTGATTGCCTCTCTCTTGACCTTACATAGCATAGTTCTCACAGCAACATCTCCATTAGCTGTATTCATCCTCAGCTCCTGTTATAGTTGATGGCACTTCTATGACATGATTCATCTCGCCAAAATCAGCTGAAACTAATCACTGTCTGGGAGTGCTGATTTCTTGCTGATGACTGCCAGGTGAGCCAAACTGACTAACTCAGGTGGAAGCATTTGCAGTCTGAATGTCTCAGGGTGGAGGGGATGAAACCTACCCCCTACAAGGGTGAAGAGGAGTTCAGATCCCTGAAAATACTATAAACACCTGAAACTGGTACAGAAAGGAACTCATCATAACATCTTCTCTGATCTGGAGAGGAAGATGGAGACATCTCTTCCCAATGTTGTCCTGTCAGGGCTCACCTAAGAATGCAGAAAATTGCAACACGCTTGACCTTGACTCTTTGCACATTGGAGAAAGCAATATCAGACGTCAGCATTTCTCCTAATTTTTTAGCCCTCTTCTGATATACTACTTGAGACAGTATGCTGTTGAGGGACCTTATGATTTTTAATTTTTCTTTTCCCCCTCATCAAGTCAACCATTCTATTATAAAATGGTGATTCCATCTCTTATTTTCTTCTCAGTGTGTGTTTGCTAATCAATTTCACAAGATGCTGCATGAAGAGTAGGGAGAAGGGCTGCTTTCCTCCTTCATTTGGACCTGTTTTATTTCCGGTGGCCTGGAGCTCATGTTAGATCCCCATATACAAGGACTGAAGGGACCATTGATGCTGGGGTCTTGTAACTGGGAAGCCGCCACCTCTAGTTCCTCCTTCCATCCAAGCATGGATGGGAAGACTTCATCCAGCAGTTTCCAATGCACCATAATGAATGGCTGGAAGATCCCAAGTGACTTCTCAGTTGACACCTCAAGGGAAAGGACAAAGATTAAAGCAACTGAACTGCTGTAAGGGCACCGCTTTTGTCTCCAAATCCAAACAAGTTGCAAGAAACTCATAGTCGTTGAGTGACTCATATAGAATCATGTATGAGCAACTCATATGTATCATCCCCACAGCTTAGTGCAATCTGGAAGTGCTAGAATTTCTTTTCAGCTGGTGGAGCTGAAACACAAATCTCTAAAGGTGCTCAGGTGCCTAAAGATGCAGAGATGCCTACTGGGGTTTGCAGAAGTGCCCATTTTTGGGAGTCCTTATAGTTATCTCTCTTCAGACTCCTAAGTAGTTCTGGAAAGCTGTTCCAGAAAGTCTACAGATCTGTGAACAATGTTTAAGTCCTCTGACCAGTGAGAATTGTCTATCCTTCCAGCCACCTGGTGCACAGCAGTTCCTGTGTATGCTGCTGAGGCTAACCCCCTGGAGTGGTTGCCCTCCTCTAGGCCCCTTAGCCTGCACATAATTATTATTTTTGAGTTTTGAGATCAAAGGACCTAAAATAAAGCAATAGCTGTGTTGCAGCCAGCCTCACTGCATGACTCTGAAGGTACGTGTTGCCTCCCTCGTGGTGGGAAAGTATGGGGATGAAGGGAGTTCAGAGGGTCCAAATCTTGATGGGATAGTGCAGAGGATGAGGGGTCTGGAGAAAGCCATACTGCTTGTAGAACATTCTGCCTGGGCTAAAATACCCTCTGAACATTACTCAGTTTAGTTCCAGAGTTTTCTCACTCCTAAAGGGAGTTGAGAGTGGGCCATGTATGTACTATGTGGACCATCAAGGGACCAAGCAGCAGAGAATTCACTCACTGGGCAGTGCAGATGAGATGTGCACTTTAGAGCCGTTAAAGGCTGAGGCGTCTGCTCCCTCAGCACTGCAGATAGGATTTCCCAAAGGGCTTAGCAACTTTTTACACCTGCTCCCATTGGCATCAGAAAGGGGAGAAGGGGAAAGAAGGGAACTATTACTGATTTTGATGAAATAATTCAGTGGATGCTTCAAGTATTTTGAAATTAATCCTCCTTCTTCCATTCTGTGCTGCAAGGATGTGCCCAGCCAGACCCTAATGATTCATGCTATACAGACATCAGATGATGTCAACACTTCTATGTTTTGCTTCTGAAAAGACAGGTTAGCTTTCCTGTCTATGACAAAAGACCACTAAAAGCAATTTGCAGACAATACCCTATTTAAGAACAATAGGCCAAGCATGTGTCATTAGCAACAGGACAAGTTCAAAGGCATCTGTACTCCTGCCCAGGTGCTCCAGTCACTCTGCTCTGTATTATGAAAGCACTGCGTGTGCTTCCTTAGAGCTCTTCTCCATCAAACCACCAATATAACGAACCTTTTGTGCATTTTTGTATAACAAGAAATGGGCTTGCAATTTTTCTTCAAAGGTTTAAGTACTGAGCTTTCTTCCTTAGGAAAAAGCGGTGACATAGTTGGGCATCGAATAATCTCCAGATGTTGGGGATAAATAAAATATACCCAAGGAAAGAGTTTCTTTCTTTCTTTCTTTCTTTCTTTCTTTCTTTCTTTCTTTCTTTCTTTCTTTCTTTCTTTCTTTCTTTCTTTCTTTCTTTCTTTCTTTCTTTCTGTCTTTCTGTCTTTCTGTCTTTCTTTCTTTCTGTCTTTCTTTCTTTCTGTCTTTCTTTCTGTCTTTCCTAGGTATCCAGCCAGGGAGTGGAAATAGTACTTTGTAACAACAGTGCAAAACTGATGCTGGAGGACAGCAGCCCTACTGCTTGCAGCAGTGATCTACTGGTTCACCACATGCTGAGCATCTCGTGCTGTCTAGTGTCCCGAGGAAAGCTTCCTGCACATCAGTCACCTCTAGTCATACATATTTGTTGGAGATGTCCATCTATGCTTTGGGTGCTACTAGTCCAAGACAATGACACTCATTAATTGCATCTTAGTCAAATCTTGATTTCTGAACAGGTGAAAACTTGACCTAAGCAAGTAGAATGAACCTGTAGGCTTTTCCAAAACTATTTTGTGAGCTTTCATGGATTGCAAAGGAAATTTTGGCAATGAAAAGGAGTTTTTCTCCCCTGGGACGACATCCTATGTGTCATAGCAAGAACACACCAGGTAAAGCACATACGTAGAAGAACTCACAGTCTAAAAGTAGGTGAATTCATGGGTCCTTTGTTAACCACTAATCAGACACAATTCCCAACGAAACCTATTCTGAAAGAAAGGCATTGGACCAGTACCTCATGTCTGAGGTTGTGCATGGTTTCCAAAGTGATGCCGAACTCTGTGTCCCCAAGCATGTTTCCTGCTCTGAAGTTTAAGCAAGGGGAGCCTGCCCCTCATACTTCAATATGAGCTGCACTCCAGAGGACATTTGCTGTCAGCTCCTATAGGAGATAAAGCACAATTTATGAGATGCATTTTAAGGAAAGGAGACAGCCTTTGCCTTAAGGTGTAGGTAGCAGACTGGCCACAGCTAGAGGTCAATAGGCCAATATTTGACCAGGCATGGCCAGTCCTTGCATCTTGTTTGGACACCTTTCTGCAAGCAGAGAGCAGAGATTGAGAAATCAGCAGGATTGGTCACCCTTCCTTTCATTGCTTAAATTATTTACTTTACTGTTTTCTCTTCTCCTGGCAGCTGATTTGTCAAAGCAAGTGAAGCAGCTAGAAAGAGAGTTGTGGCTGCAGCAGGAATATTACAGCAATTAGAAAGGGCCATAAACAGTTCCCTACATATGAAACCGCTCATTGAATTTGACAAGCAGCCTTTTCTTCTTCTCCCAGCCACCAAATACAATGCAGCCTCTTTCCCTTTCATAAATGCCAGCACTTTTTTCGTTCCCACCAAGGGTTCCTTGCAGTCAGATCAATACACACTGAAAGAGACCTTTCTCCTTACTCTCAATGTCTTGTGGATAGAATTAACACTGATTGAGTATGTCACAGTCCAACTGTAATTTAGACAGACATCATGAAACCATGCTGTCCTGGCACTGGTCCAGCTGTCAGATGTAATAGAAAAGTAAAACAGCTTCATCTGCCCCAACAGCACATTACTCTCTGCAGCCACTGATTTAAGCTTCCTACACGTTACGGTGTGTCATTTGGACGTGATTGATGAGGTACCAGTGGATGTTGCTCACCCTTTCCAGTAGTGATAAGCAAGTAGCAGGTATGTCAGAAGAAGGTTGGTAGGAGTATCTTGGGCTCATTTCTGTGTTTGCCTTTACTAAAGACAGAGAACACGCTACCAGTGCAGGATGTTATAAATAATGCTGCGCTATATTGGATAGGGCTGAAATCTTCAGCCTCCAGAATCTTGAGGGGACACCTGTATCTCTTTACAGAGGTCCCTTCCAATTATATAGTGTCTGAGGGTTGAAATCTTGTAATATCTTAGAAATTAGGACCAATGGAGATCTTCTAGACAACCTGCCCTGCCATGAGATAGAATCAGCTTTTCCCAGCTCAGTGCTGCTTGCTCACTACAACAGCCTTTGGTCCTTGGGTCATTCTGGTTAATGCTTCCCTCAGAGGTGAGCAGCATCAGGAGGTGTAGTTTTAGGTGTCAGAGTACCTCTTTGGAATGGAGAGATTAGCATGATTCAGAGTGGAATTGTGGAGGGTCTTATGGCAAGCTGCATTGTAATCATGATGAGCACGAGCACTGGCAAAGGTCTGCTGCCAACAAGGAGCAGAGCAACACCTAGGTGGACACAGGTGGCTTTGCATTTAGCTGGGTACCTCTGCACTCCTGTGCTTGGTTCACTTTGTCTCTGCTCCAGAAGGATGCTGATTAATTGCGGCTGGATCAGGGAAAAGCCACAGGAACTGCTGAAGGGTTTTGGGGACGGGGATGACAGGAGCACGGGGAGGACACACGCCTATGGATGGGAGGCTTAGACTGCCTGGTGTTACTGAGAAAAGGTTAAGGGGTAATTTATCATTGTCTGTAAGTACCTGCATGGGAGCAGTAATTTGAGATGAGAGAGTCTTTCAGTTTGTATCACAAAAGGATAACAAGAACTGCTGGCTGTGAGCTGTGAGGCTGTGAGGTGTATTTTCTGAGACAGAGGCATAACAAGGAGTAAGTGGAGAAAGCGCAACCGCTGGCAACCGCTGGCAACCGCTGGCAACTGCTGGCAACAGGTGCTCCTGCTCTCCACCTCCAATGGTTACAGTCACCCTCTTTCCTTAACTCAGAAATCCTGCACCCATTTGCAAATGCCAAGGCTGATTTGAGCAGAATAGAAGGGGGAATTCATCTCCCTCCCCATAAAAATCCCAACATTGGCTTTTTCTTGAAAGCTGGTACAAATCCACTGGCAGTCCCAAATTTTCTGCAGCTTATTAATTCCAAGAGATCCAGGCATGTGAGACTGTTTGGCTTCAGGAATTTTAACCCAAAGGAAACTTACAAATAAATTACCAAATCAATATAACTTATCTTGAGTTTGTTATCACTTCCTCCAGTCTTTTGTTGAAAATCAGGTCTTTTGTTTATCAGTGTTTTCTCATTTTGATGCATTTCTTATAATTGCATTTTCCTACTACCACCCATGTGCTACTGGCCTTGTTCCTTGTCTGAACTATATCTCCCATAACATGCCTAGCCGTTGATTCTCACAATGCATCACACAGCTTAGGCAGTGAAAAGATACCTTTTGTATTATGGAAGATGAAGTTTTGCAGCAAACTCAGCTCTGAATGCAGCTTGGAGTTGGGAGGTCCCGCTTTGCTAATGCAGTGTCCACATAAGAGAAGAATGTCACGATTCTGAAATCACAATGTATTCAAAGTCATTGTTTCCATCAAAAATATAATTAAAGCCAGATAAAAAATGAGGCATTTCATGCCTCTGTCCTGTAAATCAAATATCCCNGAAAAAGAAAAAGAAAAAGAAAAAGAAAAAGAAAAAGAAAAAGAAAAAGAAAAAGAAAAAAAGAAAAAAAAGGAAAAAGAAAGAAAAAAACAAAAAAATGAAAAAAGAGAAAAAGAAAAAATAAAAAGAAAAAAGAAAAAAGAAAAAGAAAAAAAAAGAAAATCTCTATTTAGCTCCAACTCTGGGTCTAGCTGTGGGTGCTTCTAGGAACCCTGTCTTAAGACAGTTGGATAGACCACAGCTGTCCTTACTGGAGACAAGGACAGGAGCTTGCACCAGGGGGAGGTTGTGCTGTCATAGCATTCAGCACTGCAAGCCCCAAAATTTTCACTTCCAAGCATTCAGATGGACTATGTAGTTTCCTCCAAACACTGCTCGTGGGCAGCTGAATGCAGCCAGTCAACCAGAGCAAGGGCTGATTATGGGAAACATCTGGGGTGAAATGGTAATTCCCCATTCTCCAGTCATTCCCTGGACTATTTTAGGACAGCTTTTCCATAAAATGGAAGTGCAATCTTCTCCAGAGCCCCAGCTGTGTAACTGAGGGCAGGCTGGGCCACAAGGATGGAACAAGCCAGTTTTTGTTAGGCTTAAATCATACAAAGGCAAAACTTGTTCTTTGGGGCCTGATAATGGTTTCTACAACATCAGTGAAAAATCTCCTGGTGATACTAAGGGGAGAAGAAGAAAACATGTTAACTTCATGTGCCTGGTGGTAGCAATCCATGTCAAAGTTAAACCTTGCACAAAAATCGTTTCTTGTGCACGTGGTAAATGCACTGATAGTGTCCAGAAGAAAGAAGAGAATTGCTTTGCTGACTGCTTGGCTGGTGGTTGGTCACATCCTTTGGAGTAGTGCCCACCAAAACCAAGAGCAGCTTCTCTGAGCGGCTGGAGGTAGTTATCCAGCTGTCCAGTATGAACACACAGCTTGGGGACATCTGTCCAGTGCACATACATATTCAGCAAGAAAGGTGTTCTCTGTGCCTGGAGGAGAGGCTCAGGGACAGAACATCTGAACTGATTACTTTATTCCCAAGAGACCTACGAATGCACTAAAATATTATTCTGCCAGGCAGAGAGCAGAACTGAGGCTGGTTCTTGTGTGGCGGTTAAATTTCAGCTCTTACCAGGTGACGTTTTGTCTCTTCCACCACTTGCCTTGCTCTTGCTCGGAAGAGGAGGAAGGCTGCGTTACCACCACATTGCTGACTAATGCCCTCTTTTTGGCATGGAAAAACAAGCCCCAAACTGTCTTTTGCGTTTTGACTTAAGACAGGCTACAAAAGGCCACGTTCCTTCTTGCACTGAGTTCAAAGGCAAAAAATATGTTGACCCTTACGGAATGCTTATCCCAGGCCATATGTAGGGTCTGTCGGACACAGGGTTTATCTGTTCTCTTGTCCTCTGTCAGCACAAAGCATCTCAGATTCAAGTGCCACAACTTCTGCCGACAGCCTGTGAAGGGAGCATGGTTATAGAAATTTTCCAGCTCTGTCTGGCCCTAAGAGACACATGTGATACAGCTAGACCTAAAATAAAAAAATGCTGACACTGTACTTTCATCTCTGACTAGCCATATCCATGACCCAGAAGCTCAGGGGTCTGCTTGACTCACAGCTGAGCTCACAGACTCCTTAACTTCTGGAAGTACTTCACATGGGAGGACTCACCTCCTTTACCTTTTAGTGGGGTAAATCTAAGTGTCCATTCTGAAGTGAATGTCTACATTTTCTGTGCGACTGATGGACATAGATCGGGTGAGATGACTAAGCCTGAGGAGGTGCTTCTCTCTCTGCAGATTATACAGTGGGCTCAAATTTAGGGGACATTATTTCCACCACATGCTGTCTGTAGGTTTGCTCCTCAGCATGTCTGGAATGGCCTATATGCCAAGCACCATCCACACTTCATGACCCAGTGGAATACCCAAAATAGGCAGAGGTTTGCCTGTTTCAGCATGGGAGCCCACCTTCCAAAACAGGCCTTGCAGAGACCACAACTGGAACAGGAGGCAAGGCTTTTCTCTCCTACTGCAATCATTGGTTGGCTACAGCACCTCCCCAGATGCTAAGACATCGGTCAGTGATGATGCCTATCTCTTTTGCCTCAGTGATGTGAGTCTGCTTGTCCCTCATGAGTACTTCAAGGACATGATAACAGGATACTCCAACGCAGGGAGCTCACTGTTGCTGTTGATGAAGCTGCTCCAATTTGTCGAGGAAGATGAGAAAGAGTGAACATCCTCGGAGCAGTGACTACAGATTGCACTTTCCTCCTCGCCTTTGTATCAAGTGGTCAGGCATTTGCTCTGCTTTTCCAGCTGGTTAATACTCTGCTTCTCAGCCCTAGCTCTGAAGAAATGTCATTCCAGATCCTGTCAGAGCCAAAGGATGACCTCCCAAGCCCTGGCTTGGGAGTGTATTGGCTCCCTTCCTTAAATCCACATTGTACAGGGACTTGTCAGCAAGTCTGAACAGCTCTGTAGCCTTTAGCAGGGCATGAGACAGGGAGACTGCCCAGCTGGGAGAAGGATTTATGGTCAGACAATGAGGATTTTTCATGGTGTGACATTTTATTGTGCACTGATCTGTTGTCATGAGTCCCGTGAGTCACCATGAGGGCTGATCTCTGGCTTCTCAATTCTTAGCTCTTCTTTTGTCTACTGGGTTTGCTTCTACTGGGGATTTAGCACTAACGAAATTAAGGTCTTCTGCTCTGAAAGAATTATGGCTCTGGTTCATGCCAAAGCATGAGCTCTGTGGGAGAAAGGGGCAACAGAATCATCTGATAAGGCCATGAGACAGGTCAAAAAAACTAGAGGCAACCTTAGTCTTAGTAATTGGCCTTGCAATTTTTTTTTTTTTTTGAGTTAGCTTCATTTAGGACAAACTGAACATCAGCTGTAGTCTATGGCTCAACAGAGATCTGTGCTAAAGAATATGTTGTATGTAAGTGAAACATTAGAATGTCTTTGTCATGGAAAGCACTAGAAGGGCAAGTAACAAATACGAGACCCATGTTAAGCCTATTTACTTTGATACAGTAGATTTAAGCATCTCAAGTACTGCCTTAGCTCTGGGGAACCCATTTCTGGATGACAGATGATGAAGCAGCTTGGCCCACTGTGACCTCAGAGAAGGGGTCTGACTGTGGTCCAGGGTCCCTGACCTAGGAGAATCACTTGCGGATTTGGTATACAGCTGGAGAAACAAACCCAAGAAATATCATCAAGGAAACAACAGTATAATAATAGGATTAACATGATTTGTAAAATTGAGATGGTGACTACCTTGACTTGACTCTGTCCAGCCCACTGGTATCTTCTGTCCAGTTCCTGGATTTCAGGCAGTCTCCTGCTATGAATCAGCACTGCCAGTGTTGGAAGCTACCTCCTCAGCTAGAATGAACCTCCTCTCAACCATGGTGTCTAGCTGAAATAAATGGGTACAATGGTGGAAACATTTCTGACATTGCTTACAGGGCTTATATGTTTGCTGCCTTCTGAGCAGATTTTCAAACCTCAGTCAACTGCTGTCAATTCTTTGTTGTCTGGGACAGTTTTTTTCTTCATATGTCTTCTGGATTCTGCTGCTCATATACTGTGAATTGGGAATACTGGAGGCATTTTTGCTCAAAAAAGAGCATAAACAGAATGATAGAAGCAACATGTATAGATACCTACCAGTAGTGAATGAAGGCAAGGGAGCCAGCCTCTTCTTGGTGTTGCCCAGTGACAAGCCAAGAGGCAATGGGCACCAACTAAAAAAACATGAGATGCAATCTGAACACTGGAACAAGCTTGTTTTTACAGTGGGTGTGGCTGCCCAGAGAGTTTGTGAAGTCTCTGTCTGTGGAGATATTCAAAACATGCCTTAACGTGGTCCTGGGAAATCTGCTGTGGGTGACCCCTCCAGATAAGATCATCTCAAGAGGTCCTTTCCAGTCTAAATGATTGTGTGATTCTGTAATTTGTTAGAAAGCAAGACCAATCTGTGAAACGTCCATAAGCAGAGAACATATGCATAGATTTTGTTCATACAGACAGGCTATATCTCTCTCAGTTTGCTCACAATCTGTGATTCCCTACAGGAATAAGAGAGCTGTGGAATAACTTGATTATAGTACCACAAAAATTCACAGCACAGGGGGCACCATCTATGCCCTGCTGTGTCCACCTCCAGAACCATGGGCAACTCTGTTGTATATGGCCAGTCCAGGAGGATCAACAGAATGGTCACTCCACAAGCTGAAAAATACTTCCACGTATCTCATGGTAAGGACAAGTAGAAAAGAAAAATTCCGTAGAAACATGAATGTGCTCAAGGAAGAGGTGATAAAATAGCCAGTGCATTGTAGTGGTCATCACAGAAAACTCTGATTTTTTTTTTTAGCAAGACAGAGTTTGTAGACAGAAACAGAGTGTTTTGTTAGGACAATCTATCTGGAGAAAAAAGCAAGCAAGCAAACAAACAAAAAAACCAACAAATTTCTCAGAGGGGATGGCCCTTGTCCAGGCTCAGGTTGCAAGCAGAGGTAGACTGTTGGCCACCTTACAGAGGAAGGCAAAAGGAGTTAGAACACCCTGTGCAGGTGTGACAAGGGATGGGGGAGGAAAGAGGAGACTTCTTTCTCTGCTCCAGCTCTAGAATTCAGCGTAAGTACCATAATTCTTAGCTGGATGCATCTTCATTAGCCAGCAAATGTGTGTAGACTCTGTCTTCCTGAAGATTTGATGTGCAAAAGAGTTCTCTGGGCCCAGCTGGAAGCAGAGTGCCCATCCATAGAAGTATCCATGTGGAAGGAGGTGTAGAGACAGAACAGTCAGGCAGCTGTTTTAGAGGAAAGCCTGTGCCAAAGCTGTCAGCGTTGGCATTGTTTTTATCCTAACTTGTAACAGCTTCACAGCTGTGATCCAGGAACCAATAACCAGACAGGAACCATGACTTCAGACGGCATGAGGGTAGCTGTTGTGAGTTTACATGCAGATGTTTTATAACAGGTGTACCTCGACCTATATCTTGAAAAACAAAAAAGGAATCAGACTAACAGCTCTATTTTAAACATGAAATCTGTTTGTAACAAACCTCAGGGGGTAGTACACAATTATGCAGCCAAATGCTGCTTACAAACAGCGGAAAATGACTACGGATGCATGAAAAGCAAGGTTAACACAACTCCTACGCATTTTATAGCTAACACACGTAGCACTGTCTTCTGAAACAGTCTTCTAAAAACTGTCTGTGACCTAAAACTGCAGCTTAGGGTTGGCATGTCATGGAAGTTGTGTTTTCCTTGTCCAGGGCTCCTGTGTGAGCGGATGGTGCCATCCTCTTGAGTGTATGGAGCATCCAGAACTAGGGAAGCCCTGGATGCCATTGCCAAGATGCAAGAGTGATTAACAACTTTCTCAGTATGGGGCCATCCAGCCCAGGCCATTTCCTCACATATTTTGAGTGTGTTTTCATGTGACTAACTTCAAGGTGAGAAGTGTGCATTTACAGAACATCCTACTAGGACAGGATAAGAGTTTCTGAAAAAAGTCATATATTTTCATTTCACACCGTTATAACTCTGTACCTGGCATTTCACTCCCCACCCTTCTAGCAATTCTCGAAGCATTCAGCTCTGCTGCTATTATGACCCAGGGGAAGGAACACAATGTTTTTTTTTACCCAGGAGAAGATGAAGAAAGCTCATAGTTCATTTGTCCCCCTCCTTCATGGCTTTCACCTAGCTCTATTCTTTCCAGGTACCTTCTCACTCCACAGAAAAGCTTTGAACATGCTCCCTTGTCATCCTAGCAAGGAAAGTCACACTCTCCATCTGTGGTCTCTGTCAATGACATCTGACTTGAATTAGAAAGGAGTTGTGGGGAGAGGTAAAGGGGACTCCATAAATGTAACTCTCAAGGGCAAAAAGTGGAGAAGTCCCAGAGCCAGGCCCAAAATGGTGTGTGTCTGGACTCAACCCCATCTCCTTGCATGCAGGTCAAGGGGAGCCCTATGACACTTGTTGTTCTTATGGCAGGGGGAAGCTATCAGCTGTGCTCCTTCCTACAGCAGGTATGCAGGAAAGCAGGCCTGATGCCTTCCTCATCACCTTCCTATGGAGGCGTAATGGAGGAAAAGTGGACAGAGTGTATAAGATGTGGGCTTGCAATGGTTTGCAGCCATGCTAGAACAAAGGTAAAAACACCAGCATTTTTAGGAGGCGTATCACTGGATACTAAAAAAGTACACCAAAAAAATGTCATTGCGTGCTTAGTCTGTTATAACCTTCCCAAGGTCTCTTCTGGTGGCAACTGCTGGCCATCACAGAGCTATGTGACTCTGCAGCCACGGTTGGGCTAAACAAGGCCTTGGTCTGCACCGGCATGGCTGTTCTTGTATGAATACATCCCTTCAGCTTTCCTCCTTCTTGTCTATTCCCAGGTTGTCCTAAAAAAAGAAAGCACTCAGGAGGGCACTGAAAAAAAGAATTAACTGCCCGATGAGGCCATACACAACCCTCAGGCCATAAGCAAACTGCCTTAGTGTATGCAGGAGATATATGCATCAAATGCATCTTGACGCTCCAGGTCATATGTTACAGACAGACCATGCTTCCACCCCTCAAACACGGCCATGCTTTCTCATTGCTGAGTCTCCTTTTTAGAACAGCTCTAATTTATGAACAAGATGATAAAGAAACGAAAAAGAATCCTGTCAAGGTTCTCTGTGTGTGTTGTAAATTGTCCATATATCAAAAATATTACCTACATCCAGCATTTAATGCTATCAGTAAAAATATAATGTGAGGGGAAATGAAGAAGTTGCTCACAAGGAAGAATGAATAATCTGTGTGAAATATTGAGCTTGTAAAACCAGCATTTCTCCTTTTGGTTGGAGTGCTGGTATTTCTCACTATTTAATTTACATAAATCAATGATGAAAAAAAAGTGTAATAACAGAATTCAGATTCTATAGCTGCAGGGAACCTGGGGAATGAGAGGAAGGAGTTTGGGGATTATTGACATGCTCTAAAGAGAGCAGCACCAGAGAGACTGATTTTTCTAAATTTTTCTTGTTTTCCTTGCTCAGACAAGGTAGCCCCTATTTCTACATCCCAGTAGTGAGGTAATGCCAGGAAAAACTAATAAAATTGGCATTTTTAACTTTATGCTTGGTTTGACTGTCTGGAAAATTTTGTCTTCTAAAATGGTGACTTTGACCATTTCTGGATAGTAGCAAGTAAACAAGTAAACTGAAGTTGGAAAAAATCTGCATAATGCTCAGATGTCTATTGAAAAGTCTTGTTGAAAAACATCTAAAAGGGACCAACACCGTCCTCCTATGTCCTCAGGACACGAGAGGGGAGTCCTGAAGGGGCAGTAAGCGGAGCAGGGACTTGGTCTGAAGGTCAGGCTCCCCCACCCTAAACATGCCTGGTGCCTCCCACACTGAACCTTCCTGATCCGGGGATGGACCCTTGTAGGATTCAGTCCTGGCTTTCCTTATGCCTTGTCTTGTGATCAAGGAAGCTGAGACAGGGAAGAGAAGGAGGGCTAGGGGGCAGGAGGAGCTGTGTGGACCCTGCTGGTGGACCCTGGATCTCAGCTCCAAGTGCAGTGCCAGAAAGAGAGAGTGGTTTTGTAAATGTTCAGACCCCAGAGTTTAGCAAAGCCTGGCTCCTGTGACCACACTGGAGCATATATCCAGGGAGCCAGAAAAAGGCTGGAACAGGCTGCTTCCAAGTAACATGGAAAAAGCCTTCCTGTTTTATTTTTATTTATTTATTTATTTTTAACATCTCCCTTCCTTTGTTTTCTCTTCCTTTGCCCTGAAGAAGCTGTTGATTATAATTTCAGTGCAGTTTGAGATGCAAGCTTAATGGAGCGGGTCTTTCTATTTTTGTACTCTGTGCATTGTCATATGAAATAGCATGGATTATATTTTGTTGTTGTTGATGCATTGAATATGCTTGATATTTAAATCCAACAGTGTTTATAGGAAGCCGAGATTCTGTGCTGGAATCAGAGAGGCTTGGTGCTTGCTTGTTTTATTATTTATTTTGTAGGAGATTGAGATTCTGTCTCTAGGTTTTGTGGGTTTTGTTTTAATTTTTAACCAGGCAAAGTTAAAGAATAAATTAGAACGGTATTTCTAGTCTTAGATTTCTCCTTCTGCGCAACGGTCTCCAAGTATCTCGCACCCAGCGTGTGCTGTTCTCTGTTCTGTTAGACAGCTTATGCTGGATAACCATGGGTAACAGCAAGGCCAAAGCCTAGCTGTGGTGAACTCCGAATTTTTGTTGTTGGAAACCAGCCTCATCCAGTAAGCCCTGAAATAGGCTAAGAACAGATGTAGTGGACCCTAATCCCATTGCTTGGAAAGCCCCGTTTAAGGGGATGTGGTGCAAATTATCAGGGTGGTATGGTTTTGTGCAGAGCTTGACTTGCAGAGCAGGTCAGAAGGATGCTGTCTTGAATTTGGCTACCAGTGTCCCTGCACTGTTTCTCCACTTTTCTTTGCAGGCATCCAAAATGCATTCAGCACCAAGGATGCTCTGCACCAAGGGAGACGATCCCATCATCTTTTGAATGACTGCTGTCCAATACAGCTACTTAAGACAGAAGACAGAGTCTAGGTCAGCTTGGGACCCACTGAGGTCCCAGTTGGATCTGTATTCTCCTTTCATAAAAGGGTACATTTTCCACAAGAGTCCCATTCCGTTAGTGTGTATTTTTTTAGGGTTGGATCCTTCAGTTTTCATTTCTCATGTTGCTCTGTCTGAATCCTCAGAAGATCCAGCCGGTACAAAACTGAGTTTCTGGTTCAGAAATCAGGCACTATGAAGTGGAAATATTTTAAATTTCAGAAGCTGCCGGACACAGAGTATAGTTAGGGTCAGTAGTCTGAGGGAGTCCTGTAAGAGGGGAAGGAGAAAGAAGAAGGGAAGGAGTGCAGGGGAGACAAGTCCTGAATCAGTTTGAAAGCTGGCACACGAGGTGAAGGCAACTAGGAAAATTGCAGAAATGTTAGCTGTTTCTCATGAATTTGCAAAACCGAATTAGAAGCAGGGTAATAAGACCAGGTGAGGTATTACAGGAGCATGCAGCGTGTGTGGATGCAGAGATCTGAAGGTATCTGATGATAGCACAGTGGAGGAAGGGAGAAACAGGAAAATGAAGAGCTCCTGGCCTCTTCATGCAAAGCAGAGAAGAGCCAGAAGAGCTCAACCATCCGAGGAGTCCTTGAAGACTGCAGCTGAAAGAGCTTCAGGAAATGAACATGTTCAAGGCTCTCCACCAATGAGGGCTGACCGCATCTAGACTAGCCTTGACAGCTTTATCTGACCTGTTCTTCAAACCTTGCAGTCCGGGGTAAGCTGTGGCCTCCCCCAAGAACCAGGTGCAACGTTTCACTGCTGGGTGTTCAGAAAGTTTTCCCTACCAGCCGTAATGTTTCCAACCCAAATTTAGCTGCCTTCCTTCTCGTCCTTCTCTCTGTGGACATGACAACGGTTGATCTCTGGCCCCTTTATAACAACCCTTTTACGTGTTGGAAGAGAGTTGCCATGCCAACCTCTCCTTCTGTTGCCACGCAGATGCTGGAGTGATAGCTCCACTTCCAATTCAGCGCTAGGCGCAAGATCCCGCAGGGAGCCATCTCCTCCACACAGAAATACAGCCCATCCAGAGATCCCAGTCTGTAGAATGTCTCTGACCCAGGCCCTGTCACCACGTCCCAGGTGGGTCTGCGTGAAGTTAACCCGACCCAGGTGCACTCGGTTTCTGTGGATGAGCTCTTTACTCTTGCATTTGGCAGCACATGCGAAGATGAAACCAAGTTGTTGGGTCAGGAACAGAAAAGAAAAGTTGGCGTTGAGGGGCCAGAAGAGCTCTGTCCTGGAAATCATGTACCAGACCTTTGGCAATGTTTGTGGTAGGCTTGCAAACGCCTGAGAGGAGCCATGCTCAGATCAGATCAATCAGGGGAAGGCACTGGTGGCAACAGGGACTGGTCCTGAGTATCGGTCCATGCATCCAGCTGTGAGGGAGCACCAGTTTGCTGCTGTGAATCTGGTGACAGAAGCAATGAATCTGCCTTTCAAACAGAGCAAAACAGAAGGCGGAGCAAGCTCAGAGATGGCGAAGAACCTGTTCATCTCATAGAGTTTCCCCAAGAGCTGTTCATTCATGGGAGAAACACAGCTTTTGCAAGGTTGTCTAGGCTGGTAAGACCAGTGTTGGTGTGTATCAGTCATGCAAGATTAAAGCTGCTTGCCGAGGGAATGCACAAAGTTGCCCAAAGGGTTTAGCTGATGTAGGGCATGGGAACAGACGGGTGGTGGGTGTGCTTGTGTCAGTGCCGTACGGTGCAGACAGGAAACCCTGGGTGCCACCCCCTACCACTGCAAGCCATGACACCCTGTACCCCCTTTTCTCCACCTGCTGCATATCCGGCCAGCCTCAGCCACCCTCTGCTTTGGGTCAGACAGCACTCCCACTGCGGTCTCTGCGAACCCACAGTCCTCAAAGCCACAAGCTCAACAAAGGAAAAGAAAGCAGCAGAAGACGGAGCATTAACACCTTAAGAAAGAGGTCCATAAATAAGAGTGTGACATTGTAATCCATAGGAGGAAGGCAGATAATTGCAGGGATGGGCTGGGGACCAGCTGTTTAACCCCGTGCATTTACTGGACTGATATTTAAGAAAACTGCATCTAAATGGAGCTGTGGAGGGGAACAGGGACACAATGCCACTCNTTTTTTTTTTTTTGCCTTCCCCTTACTACCAACAGCAATACCAGCAAAAGGCAATCAGGGTTCATGTCTAGGTACAGATGAGCCGAGGATGTTACATGATGTTTGGTCATTAGCTTTCAATGAGACCGCGTGTCAGGGGAAAGGGTTCTGCAGTTTGAAGAGGAGATGATTTACAGACCTGAGAAATAATGAAGCTTGTAAGGAACAAAGCTTGGAAATAAAACTGCATGCTCCACCTGAATTGCTACCTACCCGTGTGTGTACTCAGAGCTCATATTTAGTGTTTCTGGTGGCACATTGACAGACGGCTTAGTGAAAACAAATGTTAATGTTAATTAAGCTGGAAAACTTCCCAGATTTTGAGAATGAGAGTGTTTGCTTGGATAATAATTCAGATAGCCTGTGCCCTGCTTCGCACTTTCATTGGGAAATCTGATCACTCAGAAACAGGAAATCAAACAACCAGAAGTACTCAGATCTCAGATCTTTTTCCGAGGATAGTGGGGTGCTGCTTCTTATAGTATCTTTCCCAGCACTTGGAGCACCCCAAGTTTCAGCGATACAAGCAATCAGATGCCCCTCACCTTCCTAGAGAGAATATCTTGTGCTCTACTAAGGCTGTAGCAAGGAAATGCTCCCTGACATACCTCCTAAATCCTCCTTTACTTTATTTCACTCCAGTGCCTCCAAAGGATGATAATTAACCTCTCTTTCTGCACAGGATAGCAAATAGTGAGAACTTGGAGGTATGAGTACAGATGGGTTGGGCAGAGTTTCATATGCATACATCCAGATCTCCCTGTTTAATCTAAATAATTCTAGTTCTGCTGGCTTCGACTGGTCTACAGTGACTTGCACCAGCTAATGATCTGGCCCATTGATTTTAAATTTCCTGCTACATCCTTTTAATTCAAATCACGGTCACCAGTGCCAGCCTGAGATTTGTGAACATCACTGAAGGGCTATGGGCTAAATAGATGCTCCAGCTATTATCACAGGGGTGGGAATGCTTATTTATTAATTTATTTATTGCCAAAAAGGCTGGGGGGAAAAAATAATAATTAGGAAATGAGGGGATGCACACAGACAGCCTAGAAACCCCTGGCAGCGTTTCTGTCTTTATAGAAGGCCACGTGATGGCTCAACACATTCCTATTTTCTGCTTCAGTGAGATGACTTTCGCACTGTGGATGCAACGTGTGCTGAGTCCCACCTGGCAGCTCAGCTAACCATTGGTATTGCAATTAAGTCTCTGTAGTATTCAGTTGGGGTGACGCTCCCCAGAGGGCTCCTTAACATTTTCCAAAGGGACAGAAGAGCAGCACTCAAAGATGCTGCTGGAGCCTGGTAGCGGGCAGAGTGCCAAGAGCAGATCGAGAAGCTCTTGCCTGGGCTGCCGTGTCATGCAAGGCGGGACGCTCTGCAGACTTCTCCCTGGTATGCGGAGAGACATACAACATTTTCCTTTTTTAATTGCCTAGAGGTATCCTCAGAATTTTGTCATCTGGGTAGGAAGCGTTTTCTGCTTCTGCATTTCCCCTTTATGACCTTCATTATATTCATTCTGGTTTGCATCAGAGCAGGCCTTCGAAGGCACAGCTAGACTGTGGTAGATGTTGTGTTCACACCGACTTAGAATATATATCTTGGGAACTGTGCCATCTCTGTGAACTTCCAGAAAAGCCATTTAATCTAGTGAAAATATACACAGGCTCCACCCTAAATCATAGGATTGATGAAGGCCATATTGGATGAGGTGCTTCTCCAGCTTCTGTTATGCTCCGCGTGAGGTTTTTTTTTTTACAGTGGTTCCTTTCTGAACAACTGAACAAGTAAATGGAAGGAAAAAAAATTGTAGGGAAAGGAAGCCCGAAAGGTGGGAGTGATTTGAGATGTAGTAGGTTGTTGAGCTGACACTGAGTCCACAAGTGGTGGTTAAGATGCCCACTGCTCTGCCCAAGCTACTCAACGGGACACCAAGAGGTCAGAGGGGGGTGGTTAGGTGAGGCAGTGAGTGGGGAGCATTGGACGTGGTCCTGACAGTCTGAAATGTCCGTGAAACAGCAAAACCCGGGGACACTGTACTGGTGATGTGGCAACTTCAAGGCCAGAAGACATCACTGGTCATTTAATTTGGCCTCTTATTTGTTACTGCATTTAGCTGCTTAGCAGCATATTGAGAGCTTTGAGGTGAATGTGACTTCTTCGAGGAAAAAATTCAGCCTTGATTTGAAAGCATTCAATGGCAGACAGACGCAGAGCTTTCCACGGCACTTTGTTCAAATGGTCCATCACTCTGCTAAAACATATTTCTATTTGAATATGTCAGGATTCCACTTCCAGTCATAAATATACCTTTCTCCACAAGATTAAAGATTGCTTTGCTAACCACAATTTTCTCCCTATGAAAGAACTTACATACCTTAATCAAATCAGTCACCTCTCCATCTTCTTCTTCTTTTTTTTTTTTGATAAACTAAGCAGATTGAATTGTGGATAGTCTCAGTGCAAGGCACTTTCTCCAGCTCTGAAGCAATTTTTCTTGCACATAGTTTTTTTTTTTTTTGGACACTCTTCAGACCTCTCCCAAGCCCCTCTTTAAAATCTTGACAGCAGACTGCCAGCTGGTCTACACATCTCAGTCTCATTGGTGTCTTGCATGGAAGCATAAAGCATTTCTCTTTGCCTAATTACACCGTTACACCTCCCTTCTTGTTTTCTCCAAGGTCTCTGTTGCTCTCTGTTGCAGCACCGTGGTGGGAGTTTCTGCTGAGCTGCTTGCTTTCCAAGAGCCCTTAACCCTGCTCCCTAACATGGTCTGCATTCCTTAAATCTCTATGGGTAATTCTGCAATTGTCTGTTTAAAATCCTTCTTATCCCTGTTATGACTGATAATATATTTACTTTGAGTAAAAACTCATGTTAAGCAGTGCGGGGCTTACTACATGCTTGTGCAGATTTCTCCTCAGCAAACACTTAAAGGATTCTTAGGTGCATAATCTGGGAGTAACAATTTTTAAACAGATATATTCCCTATAGATTCTTAATGTCTTCCTTTACAATTAATACTAATTAATACTAATCAGACTCACGAAATACAAATAAATCTTATATATTCTTTTAAAAATAGATGGAAGAGGAAAGTGGGAACATCTTGATAGATGGACAACTTGTTAATACTTTCTTCTCTTCAACCAGCAATGAGTTAAATATCATTGCTGAGACCCCTCGTGTTTTTAATACTCTCTACAGTCCTTTAAGCCTGGGACTTTCACTAACATCTTTTGCTTTCCTAACCAACTGTCTGAATTTCCTAGCTTCTCTTTTTTTTGCTAATTACCATTTTTGTAGTTCTGTTTTTCCTCTATGGTCTTTTTATTTCTAATTGTTGCCTTCGTTTCACCACTGGGCCAAGATGAGATTTTAGGCCATTCTGTCCTTTTTCTTGATCTGCAAATAGCGGTTTTACATGGAAGTGTGACTTGTATCAATGCTCCATTGTGCTGGAAATTGTATAAAGACAGAATGGCAAATCAGTCCTTGAGACACAGCTAACGCTAATTATAAAGCAAGAGAGAACAGCAGATACAGGCAGATGGGTCTGCAAAAGAAAACACTGAGGCAAATATTCACAATTGCACCTACCTGCAAAATCTCTCATCTAGTCAAATTTGACCATCTTCTTGTTGTTGTGATCCCATGGAGGGACAATAAGCTCTAATACCTGTGAAGGCACCATTTCACTACTGACCATCACACTTTGCTTATGAAGAGCTCACACTTGAAGGAAGAGCATTATTTTAATCCCCAAAGATGAGTTTTTCAGGTCTGAATTGGAAGTAACATGTTCCAAGAGATTCCCCTGTCCTCTGCTGCAATAAAAAACTTTCCAAGGACGGAATAAATATAAGGGAAGAGTGACTTGCGACAATTTTGCTGTCACATTGCTATGGACAAGCAAGCCAGGCTGATCCAGCCACCACAGGAAAAGAAAATAAAAATAAATACAAATAATAACAATAAAAAGTACAGAAATTGAAGAATTAGACATTTCCAGCTGGTGACACGCAGACCAATGTAAATGGTCCAGAACTAGTCTGGGAAATGATGTTGAAAGCCATATCTGATTAAAAACTTAAGGCTAAAAGTTCATCATGTTCTTTGAATAACAAGTATGAAGAATGGGGGTACTGCCTCAGGTCAAAAATCTCTTTAGCCAAATATCTTGCCTCCAAGAAAATCCAAGAGACAAGATAGATCTTTATCACTATAAAGGCAGCAAAATGATGTGAGAATTATACCTGCAACAGTAATTTGCACAGGTTTTGCTACATGGGTGTTAGTTCAGAGTTTCTCTTCATGCCTTTAAGAAAGCCTATGCACAAACCAGGCCTCCACCAGCTTTTCATACACTTCTGGGTCCAAGCTGAGGCGACTTCTGGCACCTCAGATACCCTGCAAAATCTTTCATATTGATACCACCTCCCTGTGCTGTGCCCAGCTGAGCTTCTTGAGCTCACAAAAGCGCGTATTTAGAAATGGCATGTCAGGAGGTTTAAGACCAAGTCCTCTTTTTTTTTTTTTTTTTTTTTTTGGAGCCTTTTCCCCTCAAAGGGGAGTTTTGAACTTGGTGTGGGTGAAAAAAAAAAAAAAAAGAAGACATAAAAAAGAAGACATTTGTGTTTTCTATTGCTTTGTTTTGGAAAGCTCTGCTGTGGAGGTGCTCTCCATGCACAGCACTCGGTGGCTTCTCTCTGGCCAGAGCTTGTGCGTATGTGTATGGGTGGTGCTGCCAGAATGTAATTCGCATTTTAGGGGTTCAGACGAACCTTATATCTCACTGTTGGTCTAATCAAAATGCTTGAGGTTTCACATGGCTTCACGAGGAAGCTACAGAAAACTGAGAGATACTCCTGATTTCAAACAGAGAACTGTCCCAAGAGTTGCCTCTGGACCAACGTGCATGCAGCTGTGCAGAGGTTCAGAGAGCTTTTTACCTTCAATACCATGCTTCAGTCATTGCAGGCAATTCCAGGGATTTCTGCACAATAGAAAAATAGATCAATCGATTAATTGATTCGTCAGTGAGTGACTGACAGCCTGTGCTACCCTGGGTGTGTGATAGAGACAAAGACTTTGAGTCAGTAGCTTAAACAGCAATTGTAGTGAAATTAGGGTTAATTTGTGAACATTTTGCTCTTACCACTTCTGTCTCAGGACATATACTGTAAAGAGGCATCTTGCAAATAAACATGAACATTCTATGTCCAGAGTGACTGTCAAACAGCCAGATTAAGAACAAGGAAAATGGGCACACAGTGTTCAGTCATAAAACTACTGGAAAAGATGCTCAACAATGAAGTGGAATTAAATGAAATTCTAGCCACTCAGAATACATTATCCCTGCAGCATGTCCATGAAATCACTCTCTGAATTGCAGAGTAATTTGCTCTTAGCCTATGAAGCCTTTCTTCTTTTTTCCTCCCTTTTACCCCCCCTCACTTATTTTTTTTATTTTTTATTTTTTCTGATAGCAATCATTTGGGAACTCGTTTCTCACTCATTTTGCTCCCGAAGGAAATATTCTACAGGAGAATAATAGTGATGTGTCATCATGACGTTACGGGTCACTCATTCAGTGGCAGTAATATGCCCACTTCCCAATTGCTTTGCCTGTGTGCACTAAGCTGCTTCTGGAAGGGCTTTCATGTCCTTTAACTCTTTGCTGTATCACCGGTTCATCGTTCCAGCAACGATGGAGCTCTGATGGGGATAGAGGGAGGCTAATGCCGTACAGAGTGTCTTGCTGGTGCCATAGTTGAATCTAGCTTGACCCAAAGCAGTGATGGATAAATTCATTGCTCTAAAGAGCTCCTCTGCTGTAGATCCCAGGCATGGAGAGCTTCTTCTCCAGCTGGAAAAAGTGTATCATTGCTTGTATTTGCTGAGAGCCTTAGTAGAGGAGCTGGAAAGGATTGCATCATAAGATGTGATGCTGATGTATCGTGATGGTGGGACAGTGAAGTCATGCTCCCTGTTCTGCAGGTCAGGCAGTGATTGTGGGGTTCAGGTCCAGGTGCACAACCTTTGCAGGAGCAGCACCTGCCTGTTTTGGGTGTGGTTTCCTAAACGCTTCCAGCTTAGGCAGCTGTGGTGTGCCTGTCTGCATATCTACCCTTTTTCTTTGGCAGTAACTTTTGAATCACTCGGATAACTTCAGTCACAGGAAGTGTCTTCACTATATTAAGCTGTAAATGCATTAAACTCCCTTGGACTCCATGAAAACAGGCAGCTGGGCAGCAGAAAAGCTTTTTATTATCAAAGCTCCTAGGATGAACTAAAAAACCCTATTAGACACCAGAGAATCTACTCAAGCTTCATAAGTTCCTCCATTCCCAGAACTACTTATTAACATAATTAAAAGCCCTGATACACGAACTCATCCCTGGCTCACATTTCCTGTTGCCATTCCTACCACTGGAGAAGAGGTCTGAAGAGCTATTCGATTTGAACAGGAGAGATGTAACATTCACTTTGCTGTGATGTGGATGATGACACAGAGGAGCCTCAAGCTCTTCAAGTTCTGTTTTTGTTTTTGTTTTGTTTTGTTTTGTTTTTTAAAAAGGTAGTTGTCTGTTCGTTTTGCAGATTCCCAACAGCTCTTCAGGAATAATACAGGTGTACACAAAGGTAAATCCAGTTTGTTTACTATGTAATAAAGTCAGTCAGAGAAAGAGCCACTGAATTTTTCTTTTTCTTTCTTTTGGAGATAGCTTTTCAATCACATCAAGGGAAATTCAAGAAGTTCAGCAATGATTATGACAGCAAAACCAGGATTTAGTCAAAAATAAGACAAACAAAACAATAAAGCCCCTAATCTGGAAAAAAAAAATACATATATAAAAGGAGTTTAAAGTGATTTGTTAAAACGTATGTAGATTTCTAAGTACCTTTCGCTAAATGAGTCTTCGGTCCTGCAAAGACTCACAAATATGTTTAACTCACAGCATCATGAATACCTTCATGGACTTCAATCTGATTTCTCTTGCTCCTGAAAACTGAGATGTCAGTATCAGAATATGGACACAAGAAATGAAGTTGAAAAAAAAATGTCTGGATGCTATTCTTCTTCCATATCACAAGGTTTTCATCTTCCTTGGTGTACTTGTGTCTCATTTCAATGATATTTTTGCTACTGCATCTCTCTACACATCTAGGTTGTCAATTCCAACTAAATTTACTGGTGTCTGCTTAAAAAAAACCCTACACAGACATCACAAAATGATCCAGCAAAAGTCTATAAAAATGTATCCATCAGCAAAGCATCATAAGATAATCCAGAAACATGTTTTTTCCTTATTCTTGCATGACTGCTATAGCTGGGTTCAGATAACCATGCAAGTCAATTGCATGATACTTGCATGAGTCTGGTGTAATTCAGTAGTGAAATAGGAAGCTGGGAGCGGGATTAAGTCTTTGAAAGAGACAAATGAGGAGGGATAACAGGGGCTAGGAGTCTAATAAAGCATGGGTGCCATAAAAGCGCCATAAAGCATGAGAAACTCTGCCAAGGATAAATTCTCTTGCCTTTGAAGAGAAGGGGCCATCGAAGGAAGCTAATGGCAAATCAGTTCCGAAAAAAAAGAACCCAAGTGCAGTTTTTTCTTTGCACAGGGAGTAGAGGAGCTGTGGAACTTCTTGCTGCAAAGTGTTGTGGATGCTAAATATTTGCACTATCTCAAGGGGAGAGTGGACAAGAGCAAGCCATCCACTGAATACTCATAAAAACTCAGTCTACCCTTGAGAGTCCTTTAGCCTTGAATGATTGAAAGCAGGAAGACGCAGGTGCTTATTCTTAGACTCTTCCCTGGACATCTACTTTTACCCACTCGCACAGACAGGGTACTGGGTGTATGATCTGATCCAGTAGGGCTTTTCTTACATCATCATTTGTCCGATATCACATCATTTCTCAGAAAGTTTGGAGTGGCGACAACTCTTTCTCCAGTCAGTGCAAGGAGATTAGTATTGCAAGGAAGGAATTAACTGCATCCTAAAATAGATGCCAGTCTCTGTTGACTTGAACCATGATGCTGATCCAGTGAACATAACATCCTTCAACTAATTCCTGGACAGAAAACCACTGTACATGTGGATGGGTAAATGTATGCATTAGAAATTATTGGGACAGGTCTATAGAAATAATATAAAAGGTGGAAGACCAATCTTTGGTCTGAATTCCAAATGATGCAGTAACTGATCCCTACCATGCTCCTTAAGCAGGGTGTACTTCTAAAGCACCAGTGCACTGGTGGTGCCCACACAACCCAACACTTTCTCTGGGTCTCCTCTGGGGTCATGTTACTCTGAGACATCGGAAGTGTTCATGGAGTATATCCTAGACCATGTGCAGGCCATGCGGTAGCCCACTGGAAAGTACTTTTATAGCACTAAATGTTATAAGCTCAGGGTCCTACACGTGGCATGAGGACAGGCGTGAATGTGCAAAGAATGTTGGAACAGTGTTGGAGGATTGTATAGAGTAGAGGGAGACAATGCCTTCTTGTCCATTTGCTTTCCAAGTTCATAACCATAATATTGCTATTTTAGTTTTTTATTTTATTATACTTTTTTATTTTATTTTTTCATTTCATTTCATTTCATTTCATTTCGTTTCATTTCATTTCGTTTCATCATTGCTAATATTTGTGCTACAATGTGCAAAAGGCTTGACTAAGAACAAGGTCTCTGAGTTCAGTACTGACAGACACAGGAAAGCAGTCAGTGTCTTCCTGTAACAGCTGTCATGCATCTTGCAGCAGCTAACAAGCTAACAAGGCACTGACTTCCCATCTCTAGATGGTAGCAGTTGCATCAAGATACAAGGCAATGATGGACCAGTCCAATGGGAAGTTCATTTACATCAGTAATATTTTTGGTTTTAAACTAGCAATTATCCCTCTGCACATTTTCTGTTTCATGGACTTGACAGTTTATTTTAAGAGCATTGCTTCCACCTTTAGACCAGGATGTGGTCCAAAACAGGCTGAACATTTTTCGTTGACAGTCAGCTGTAATTCACAAGAGCAGTATGAGAAGAAAGAACTTAGTGGTGTTACGTGGGTAACAAAAGTGAGGTTACATCCATCTGCTTTCTGCACTTCCCTGAGGTGAACTCTTCAGTACCACTACCACCAGAAATTGCCCACAATTTTTCCTCAGGCTGCTCTTTCCATGGGTATAATTGCCTAGGACTGCGGTTGGGTCCTCAGGGATGTTCACAGACTTTCAGAGTCTCCAGGTCATTCTCTGTCATGGCTTTCCAGTGAAAGCTGAGCTTTCTTAATTTCAGAGAAAATCAGTGAGAGTTTAGTGGTTACCCCATTTCCACAGAGATCTGAGTATAAAAAAGTGAAGAGTATTTGTTCAAAGTTCACTTGTGCTTCAGGATTCATTTTGCAGCAAAACCCTAGAACTGGCAAAAACATTGATGATGAAATGTTTCATGAAGAGGAAAGATCTTCTCAAGCAAAACACTGTTTTCTGGGAAAATATTTCTGATCATTTATTTTCCAGAAACAAATACACAAACCATCCAACCAGAAATCTCCTTTTACAATCTTACACGATTTCTTCCATTTTATGTCATGATTATCCAGGAAAAGGAAAGGAAAGGAAAGGAAAGGAAAGGAAAGGAAAGGAAAGGAAAGGAAAGGAAAGGAAAGGAAAGGAAAGGAAAGGAAAGGAAAGGAAAGGAAAGGAAAGAAAAAAAAAAAAAAAAAAAAAAAAAAAAAAAAGAAAAGAAAAGAAAAGAAAAGAAAAGAAAAGAAAAGAAAAGAAAAGAAAAGAAAAGAAAAGAAAAGAAAAGAAAAAAGAAGAAAAAAGAAAAAAATAGTGAGATACAGCAGTATGGGAGGCTAGGAAATAGAGAAAGGTCTTATAAAACTGAGAAGAAAGAAAAAAAATATATCTTTGCATATAGATATGAAGATGAGTGTGAGAAAACCCATCAATGGGTTCTGTATGTGTGCATATATGGAAAGCGACATTTATTTCATTCATACCTTCTGTCTCACCCAATGAAATTATGGGTTTAATGTCTAATGCTGCTGACGTCTACCCTATTCTATTTCTAGGAATGGAAACAAGTGATCTGGGGATTTCTGACCCTAGAAAAATGTGTCCTGTCTTCTCCTTGACTGCCTCACCACAGTGCTGTCAACATGGAGAGCCTTACCTGCCTGAGTGTGCTCGCAGAAGTGAGCCTCAGGTTGTGCTGCAGTCATCTCAATTCCTCCTGCCCTCCCTCTGCAAACTCCCTGTGCTCTCACAAGTAAAGATTTAAGGAAGAAATAATAGTGGTAGGTCATTATGACATTTTAGTGTGTGTTTTATAGGGCACCATGACTCACTGATTCAGGAAAGAACTTTGCAGCTTGCTATGAAATTGCCTGTTTCAATCAATCCTGATGGTGGTTTCTTTATAAATTTTATGAAGTGTAACTTATGCATGTGTGTGTGTGAGTGTACATACATATATATTTTTATATATATGTATACATAGGGGAGGGCGAAGGACTGCATTTATTTTTGTTTCTAGAAGAACCAGTGGAAAGCAAAAAATAAAAATACTGTAATGAAAAACATGCAAGCCTCAAAGTGCTGAAGGCAGCACAAGACTCTATCAGGTCAAGAGAAGGAATAGCTATCATGAATAACCCTGGCAGGAATGTCTCTAGGCTCAGCTGCTCGGAGAGTTAGCAGGGTCATCGTCTTTGTTTAGCTCTTTTGTGAGTTAGATGCAGTGGCCATCTTCTATGGCTCTAAAACTCTTGGGCCAGTGATTCCTAAACTTTGTTTGTGAGTCCTCAGGTCATGGATGAATGGGCCATAAATCAACTTTTCGCTGCTGGTGCACAGGAGTAAATTTTGTCTGCCTTGTTTTCAGTCTGGCTACCATGAAGGGGCTTCTGAGCTCTCTGAGGATACAGAGCCCTTGCTTATTGCTGGAGCAGGAAGCCTAATACCCCAGGGCAGATACATGCACATGGTCCAAGTGCCCCAGTAGAACAAAAACAAACAAACAAAAAACAAACACAAACAAATGAAAACAACCCCCCAAAACATGCTTCTACCTTCGTCTCTTCCTGAAGGGAAAGCAGAAACCCTGGAGATAGTATTACTAAAGATATCTCCAGGATGAACTTGGAGCAGATCCTGAATTGTGATTAAAACTGCTTGGATGGAACTGAGGCACCAAAGGATAGCAAAAAGGGCAAGGGAAAAAGGTTTACTTTGATGGTGTTTTTTGTAAAGGTTTCATTTTGGATGGGGACAAGGACCCTGAATGCTTCAAACAAGCTTGTGGGAAGTGTGGAAGGAGCATCTGCTTCCTTCTGGGAAGTTGTGTTGGACCTTTCAGTATAGATTTGCACAAGGAAGCCTGACACATTCTCACCCTGGAGATGGCAGAGACATCTCCATTCTCGGTTTGGAGATGGCTGGGAGAACATGAAGGCTGGGGCCTGGAGGAGAGGTTTTTGCTGGTGGCTACTTTGGGAAGGGCAGAAGGCTTCTTGGCTCATTCAAAAGCTTAACTTTATTGAATCAATGGAAAAGGATATGCAAGCATAGCTAAATGGAGAAACTGAGGCAGCAGCCATGAGCACGCAATCAAACAGACATGCAGCACAGCATCTGTGGGCTTGTTATCCAAGACTAGTTTCTTGGCAATGAAAGGTACGCAAGTTCATTACGAGGGTGAAGCAGAGGCAAACCATAGGAAAACACTCAAGAAAAAAAGGACAGGCTGCTGGGCAGTCTCTAGGATATGAAGTAAATAGAAGAGGGCATCTCAGTGTGACTGCTTGGGGGTGACACCATGTTAAAGACTGTACGTCAGTCAGTGTGTTCTCCTTTCTTCTCCCTGCTGTATAGAGAGGACTTGCCCTCCTCAGATAGGAGATTGCAGCTTTAGCCTGAGATCTTCTCTGATTTTCTCCAAATGGATCCTTTCTCCCTACAGTTCATTCACAACTAAGCTTTCATAACTAAACTAAAGCATTGGTTGCAACAAATTTAGGGTATCATCCTGTTCCCATCTGAAATCACTAGCAAAATGCTCACTAAGTCTTAAGGAGAACAGGATGAAAACACCAGGAAGAAGTCCCACCATGCAAGCAGTCTAGTCCTAGCTTTCTGACTTCCAAGCTGGTCACAGTGTGTGTAACAGGACAAAATTGCTCTCACAGAGTGGGGCATCTGTGTATTTAGAAATGGGAAATTCAAACTGCTTCCTGAACTTGAGGTATAACTCCAACTTGCAGTGTGCACTGAACCAGCCATTTGCTAGTAAAGAGGGATCATGCATCCAGCTAACACTGTCTGTAAGGTGCTCTGGGACAATCAAAAAGCCACTTAACTCCACTGTCTGCCCGGCTTGACTTGTGGGCATGGGAAAGAATGGGTCTGCACAAAGGACAGGGTTTTCCCCAGGCTTGGGCTTCATACCACTAAAACCAATCCTCTCTATCATCCTAATTACAGGGACATTTTTGACAGCCAGCTCTGATCCCTCTGTGGACACCTTAAGGCAGTGAAGAGACACAAATCAGGGCCCCAGGTTCAAGTTTCCAAGGGAAAGAGACTCCAGGCGGGCAGCCATGCTACAGAAACTGCAGAAGGTTTGGGGAAAGCTGGTTGGCGGCTGGAGCAGTGGGTGGACAGCCGCGTTAAAGGACTCAGCCCTTGTGTTTGAACTCTGTTAAACTGGAGTACGTGCATTTCTGCTGCTATACCAAACCCTGTGTTTCTTATACAAACACCATTAATCTCTTCTCCTTAGTGCATAAATTTTATTTATATCACCAAACCAGAAAACCCATAGTTTCATGTGCAGTGAACTTTATGGAATCAGATTTCTTGAACTTGGCCTCTGCAATCTCATAGCGGGTCTGGGCTCTTCCTGTGACATTTTCCTTACCGGGCACAGTGTTTCAGATCTATTGTTTTTTAGCTAGATTCATTTCTTCATAAAATTTGTAGAAGCTTAACATCCTTGAACCAAAGAAGTTGTCTGAAATTTGTTGGTGGGTTCAAAACTTATGAAAGGGAACTAAGGCAGATATTTCAGTTACATAAAGGGCTCATTTCCTTAGGAAGCCAGCCTAAAAAAATAATCGCACCCTTCACAGAAAATTTATGTAGACAGATCCATCAGATAAGAGCCTGAACTATGCACACATTCAGGATTCTTACTGGAGAGGAATCCTCCCACCCGTATTGTCTCACCCGGAGATCCTGGCAGGAAGCTTTTCTCCCGTCCAAGACGTGTGTTTTGTCAGAGCCAAGAAGAGACCTCACATCTCACAGGGTTTCAGTCCACAGCTCATGTTCTTCAGGGTTTCAAATATATCAGCCAAAAATAACAAGTCCTGTCAGTGACTTTCTAGGTTATAGCTGTAAATCTGGTAGCATGGGGCCCAGGACTCTCCCCAGCCTCAAAAACAGTGGCAAGGATCTTACTTGCTGGACTCCCATTTTGTTTGTCCTGATTGGATTTGTGGAAGACCTCAAATACGACTGGTAAATGTTCCCCAGAGAATAAGGATCCTTGCACCCATGCAAGCTTCTGACTCTCCCCAGAAAACTTTTACGGACTATTCTTCCTGGTTCATGGCTGGGTGGAAAGCGGTGGGACAGAGAAAGCTCACAGTGCTATTCAATAATTCACTCTTTTAGCACAGCGTAACTTGTTGCCAAGTTGCCAATCAGAGACACCGACTTTCCTTACTACATGTGCTTTATTGCCTGACAAGGAGAAACCCTGCTCCTTGCTGGTGCATGAGCACACAGGAACGCACCGCACTGCAGCCTTTGGTTTCTCCATTACATTGCAAATGAAGACAGGCAAGATCTTAGCTAAAAACAGGGCTCATAGGTGTTGCTTTGTATATTTTGAGGCCAGAAGTACCTGCTAAATCATCTGGCACTTTCTGATGAGGTCTAGTATAGAGATCTAGTGTCATTATAGAGGACCTAGGATATCTTTCCCAGCCTCTAGCTGAACCTACGGAGATGGTGGGTCTCTTGTAGTTCTTCTGACCCATCTGCCAGTGTCTTGTGGATGACTTTGCTGTCATAGAGTATCATAAATGGCACTAGGCTTCATGTTTAAGCATCTGAAATGAGCTCTAGACTTTCAGTGTGACACTTTACACCCTGTACAAGGTATCCAAATATAAGATGGGCATTATGGCTCACATGATGATCAGCACTATCTAGTCAGTACAGTCAGTGGACAGGGTAGATCCTCCAGCCAACATCTACATTAAATCAGAGCAATCATGGCCCATGCTCTTCTGTTTGTATTCACTAGATATTAATTGACTATGGGAACATTAGACAGCTAAATTGGAAGCACTCCCCTATGCTGTAGTCACTCCATCAAAAGGAATGGCCAACATGATGAGATTGGCAGCTAAAGGCGTTATGACCACTTTAGGGCTCTGTAAGGATGGGTCATGGGATTGACTCGACCAGGAAAAAGCACAAAGAACAGTTTGGCCAAAGGGAGGACTATGAGAGTGATAGCCTCACGCACTCATAGAATTACAGAAGTGTTTGTTGAGGGAGATATCTGAAGTTCTCTAGTTCAACTTCCCACTTGAAACAAGGCTATCTCCCATTCTAGATCCAATCAGCCATACCACTTCTTGCCATGCAATGAGGAAACAACTTCCCACTATCTACAGTGCAGTTGCTTCCAGCCCTAAATATTTTCCCAGGTATCCTAGGTCTTTACAGATACAGTGGGGAAGGTTGGGACAGTAAGCAGGACTCCCAAAGCAAACAGGGCAGATTTTGCTTACTTAGCATGACATACAGCCTTCTGTGCTACTACACTGCATTATACAGCAAGTAACTTCTCTGGGTCTCAGTGTCATTAAGAACACAACTAGTTCGAAAGCTTCCTTCTGAGGGATAGGTACTGGTCGTTTTATAGATCAGCAGGTCTGCAGAACAAGGGGGAGCATTCGGATCACGTAATCTCAGGAGGCAAGGCTTGCGGTGCAGCCCTCAGCCCTGCTTGGTCTGTGCAGAGCCAGCTCGGGCATCTTCCTGTCCTCCAGCTCATGCGGCCAATGCAGCACAGGTGCACTGTGGGGTTGGGGACGAAGGTCTGCTACAGGTGGGGAGGGTGAGAGTAGGCTGCCTTGCCAAAGCAAAGAACAGTAGTGATTCTTTATAGGTGAGATGCAGTTACTGCGACACTGGTAGTTGCTTTCTCATCTGTCACGTATAGCTCACAGTGTATTCAATTCTCTTTGCTATTTTGAAGTGACAGAAGAAGCAGAGATCTCTACTTCCCTCCCACAGAGGCCAGCTACTCAGCATAGGTGGAAAAGGCATCTTAATTTATCTTTTACTGAGCAAGTTGATACCTGTTATATCAAAAGGCTGGTTTTTCTCTCAGAGCAGGCTGCATAACTCAAATGAAATGAGAAGCACAATGAGTGGACAATCATGATTCTTTCTCTGATGATATTTGGATATGAGGAATTAAAACATCCCATTTCAGTGGAAGAGGTGGTTGGACTTATTTAAAAATGGAAAAAAAAGTTCCCCTTTCCAGGAAGAGCACTTAACAACGTGCAAGCGAAGTGGATAAAAGCAGCTCTGTAACAACCCCAATTGCACAGAGATTGCCTCCTGCATTCCTGCACATCTTTGCCATTTTGACATTTAACTTTAATTTATAGCAATTTAGCTTGCTCTTAGAGGCTGCACAGTACTTTTGGGAAAGCAAAGTGATCTGTTAAATGTTTGTCTGAAATTCAAATCAGGCACAAAGTAGCTTTGTCTTTTCCTTAAAAAGAAAAAAGATAGTGAACTCCCCCTACACACATCAGTGTACTTATTTTGGCATAGACAGAAAAAATTATTCTCCTATTATAAATTCATTAATAGATGAGAGGGCAACTACATTAGTTTGGCCCATTGGTCATGAGTTACAAAATGAGATGCCCATAGTTAGATTCCTAAATATGTGGTCAGGTGGGTAGTTAAGGAAAAAACACTTAAGCATATGATGCAATTTGTGTCCTGACTCCATGGCACATGCTGCATCCCCGCTTTCATTCAGAGCTGGTGCCTCACCACAGCTCACATTGCGAATTGGGTCCAAAGGGGCCTGATTCTGAGCCCACCCAAATTCCTGTGCTTTTTGGGATCTGCCAAGGGGTCTCTAAGCAGACTGACTATGCCTATCGTCATTGGTTCTGCTTGGACCCCCCTGTCCCAAAGATGTTATTTCTTTTTGTGTGTCTTCTCCAGCTCCAAGCGCCTGGAATAACATGAGGACCACACTGCCAACCACCTGTGCAGTATTTTGCAGCTTGAGGCTGAAGCCAACCATTGCATGCCCTGATAGCATATGGGGTATCATTTGGAGGTGCAAAGGCTTCTGGGATGGTGTTGAGGATGTGTAGGTTGGAAGCAGCCATTCCATCTGAGATGCTTGCTGGAGTGAGCCCTGCACTGACCTCTACCCAGGCACTGTCCCGCTAGCTGCTATCCTGAGCTGGCCAAACCTAAACCAGGGACAGCAGCAGTGATGGGGCACGGTGTTTGCTCCCTGGCATCCTTTTATTTAGCAATGTAAATATAAGAGCTGAAAGCCGATTAATTTCACTAATCCTTCCTAACCAGAATCAAAAAAGGGCTAGTTTTCTGCTATGTTGAGGATCCAAATCAAATCACAGAAGAGTCCCAGAGCACCACAGCCAGAGTAGAAGGACCACATGGCCATGATCAAATGTGGGGAGAGGAAATAAGACAACCCTTTTTTGGCAGCAGTGAACTATTCAGTTCACTAATGTAGTTACAGATTTCTACAGGTGTCTGATATTTAAAATCGTTGGTTACTGAGATTTTTCTGTACTGTCAATGCACATTAATTCATTGTCCAAAAATATAATTTCCTTGTGTTCATTTTAAACAAAACTAAAGCAGTGATAAATGTCCAGGAAAGAATTAATTCTGCCATTACTTTTTGCCTCTTCCTGCTCATGAATTCTCTGCAAGCAACCTGTAATTTTCCCAGGGTTGCCGATTATTCAAAATTATTCACTGATGACCTTGTGAACATTCTTGGTCTTTCTGCTATTTGTAAGGAGTATGTGAGTTGGATAATGCCTGAAAGCAGGGACAGTGCAGAGGTCCAGGAATTGGTCTGGCCTCCGGGAGCGTTACGTGGGACAGCACATCTCTAGCTGACCCTAGTCACATCACTTAATGCCTCTGGGCTACTGGCTCCACATTTGAGCTGAACCTTTCCTTCCAAAGCAAGGAACTGTGTTGATGATATTGATGAAATTATTCATGTCTGTGAGCTGCTTTTGTGCTAATGTCAGAGTAGGGCCAAGACAGAAATATACTGAGACATTAATTCAGAGAGGTGACATAATAAAGGTTCTGCTTCTTGTTGGAAAAGAAACTTAAAACCAGGTTTCTGGGGCAATTTCAAAATTTGAATGCAAGTTCCTAGAAATTGTGCATTAACTAAACATGAGCGATGTCTCTCAGTGTGGGTGCAAGTGACTGAAATCCAATAGCCATTTACATACAGGAATTCTTTTAACCTCATAAATCAATTCAAAACTCCATCCTCATGACCGTTCTTGGATACTGGTTGGGGTCAGCCAATTTCTGTAGCTGTTGCCTCAACAATCTCATTGCCAGGACTATTTTCAGAAAATGCACACTTGAAAAAGAGTCACTGACACATCTGAAGAAGTTTGTTTAAAATTTCCAGCAAATGCTGATGGAAAAGCTCTTCTCAGCTCTTGCTGAAGTGCTCATTAGAAGCAAAAATACATGCTCAGAAGATTAACCCTCCCCCCATGACTTTCTTCTTTTGTGGTAATGTGACAAAGGGATGAAAATCTTTCTTGCAGCCCCCTGCTTTTACATCTCTGGCCTCCTGCACTGTGTTTTCCAGTGGATGCCTCCTACAAACTTTCTATAAAAAGCCTCCACTGCTGTTTGATGGAGAGGAGAGCTCAGAAAGTGTGACAACTTCAGTACTGACACTTCATGGAGGTAAAAGCCCATGGTAGATTTGAATGTTGGCCTCCGTGCTTGCTCGCATTGCTCCTCAGCTCACCTGATAGCTGGCCATGCCGGGTGTAGCCAGTTGTGCTCTGGGGTTGAGCCCATCACGACATGCCAGTCCCAGCTTCCTCGAGGCTTGAGGTAAGCCTCTGAATGACGTGGGCCTTGGCCAGGACTTTCATCATGAACACATGGCTTCACACTATGCATGCATTGCCATCTTTGCTTACTGCCACAGTACCTACTTTGTTGCTTCAAAAGAGATCATGTGGATTTTAAAGACATCAAAGTGTCTCATCTTCTGCGGAATATTACTCTTTCTGGCAAGTCCTGCAGGGACAGTTATTCTCCCATAGCACTGACATGACAGCATCAAGCCCATGAAGTCAGAGCTGTACTACAGCATATCTTTTAGAGAGAAGTCCTATCTTACTTTAAAACCTGAAGTGATAAGGTATTTTCCACTGGTTTTGCAAAGCTGTTGCAGTCATTATCTGTGCAGTAAAAAAAAAAAAAAATCACCTTTCATTTCCTGCCTGAAGTTTTCTAATTTCAGTGCCTGAACATGTCAGAACTGCACATGGAGAAAAAAATCTAGTGTGAGCTCCAGGTCCCCTAGCACCAGAGGTAAATGAAATCTTGCCAAGTCAGGAATTTATTCCATGTTCATCATCACTGTCCGAGCACAAGTCTGAACTATACAGGAAACCGGAGCTGTTATCATTGTTTTGACAAACCCAGCTTGTCTCCAATTGCCCCATCCCTTTTGCTACATGGGACATACTGGCAAGCTTCCTTTTTCTTCTTAAATGTCATTTTTGTTCTTTGTTTTCATAAAAATGCCTTTTTTTCCTGAAATGTCCTGGTTGACATCACTTTAGAGCATAAACCCATCACTGTTCAGCTGGTTTTTGTCTCCCCTTTACTCTTTAAATGTTGTTGATATAAATGGTCAGAAAAATAGTGAAGAGGAAAAGCACGACAGTGCCTTTGATTCATCACTCAAGTGTGCTCTGAACTCCCACCCTTTCTTCCAAAAAAATGTTGTGCTCCCATTGCTATATCAAAGGGTCATTGGCTGGCAGCATTAGCAGGTTCAGCTGCTGAGGACAGGCAGCAAGCATCCTTGGTCCATCTAGCAAGACAGGGAGAGAGGTGAGAACACGCGGCCCTTCCACCTGACTGCTTACAACCAAAGCGATGCCTTGCAAACTCCTTTTAGCTTTGGACAGCTGTGGAGACATGGCTTTCCCCAGTCAAGTATTGCAACAAAGAGGCAGAAATATTTTAACTCTAGAAGGCCCAAGAATCCCTTCACCCACACACATCAGAGAGGTAAGATGTAGTAAAACCCATTTAACTTTAAAGCTTCCCCTAGATTGTTAGATTGTCCCAGTGTGGATATGAGTTACTGGTGCCTGAGGAAAACTACATGACACCTCGTCTAACAAATTAAATGTTTCCATGCAATTAAAATGAAGCACTCAGCCTTAGTGTAATAAACTTGAGGCTATTAGTATTCCTAGCGCTGTTTCCTTCATTGTGTTTTACAGTGCCATAAATACAGGCTCAGCATGATGGCTCAGCAGGCACTGGGCATGGAGAAAAATATCTTGTAATATTTGTTATTAAAACATTAAAAAGCCCTTTACTTGAACACACACATTTTTAAAACATCCCTGACTTTGAGCCTCTGCTTTTAATCTCTCTGTGTGCCCCGCAGCACTCCATCATGGCCTCCTGCCAGTGTGACTGGGAGAGCTGTTGTGAAGTGCAGCATTTCCTTGGTGCTCTGGGGCATGAAAAAGCACCTAAAGAAACCCAGCTCTTGCTTGAGGTGAAGACCAGAGCCAGGGACCAAGGTGGTAGAAGCCCTGGTAGTTTTTCCAGGGCCTTGGACAGAACCTGAGTATGGAGATGACCACCCAAAGAAGAACATGGTTATGTCCAGAGAGTCATGGCACCTGAGTATAATCTGGTACCTCCAGACCAAAAATCCTGTAAGGGGAGGATCTGTCTTCCCCAGCATTAGCTACAGAATTCAGTTTGCAGGCGGTGACACTGAAGTTCAGGTGTCTACATATGAGGTTCCTGTTATAACTTTGTGGACACCTAGGCATCTAGAGAGAAATTAGAAGACATTGAGCTCAGTTACCCGTGCAAAAGTGTCTGGTGGCATTTGGGATGCACTGGGGTATCTGAGATGCCTGTGCAAGTCTGGCACACTGGACACAGGTCTCATAGGACACCCAGGCCCTTCTGATTGTCAGGTGGCATACCCTAACTACCTGCAGGACCCAATCCAACATCCAGGATAAGACATCGCAAAAGAAGGCAGCAAAAGGTATAAGTGTCTCCATATGCTCTAGGTGTGCAAACCCTCAACGGAAATTTAATCAGTGATGCCAGTGGAGATGGTGGTGATCCATCTTGCTGAATGAAGGCATCTTCTTTAGCATGGGATAAGTCATGTCCTAGACTCTACCAGCTACACCAGCAAGCTCTCCTTAGGCTGATGTGCTCAGATGGAGATGTCTTCACTGCAGACAGACAGGTATAAGCAGACAAACGGACTTGTGCATGTGTTGGAGGAGACACCTAAAAGTTCGTAACATCCCAGCCTTGTGGTCTGACTGGGAAGCAGAGCAAAGTATAGAGCTCCTTCTCCAAAGTAATGCAAAGTTATGCAGAGCTTAGTTCATGGGATTTGCTTGAGTTAAATCAGGAAAAAGTGACTCCACACTGAGAAAGGGAAAGCTAAAAATGTGATTAGGAACTGAGAGCTGTTTTGAAGGTCAGTGAAGCCTGGCCTAAAGGCTGGAGAAGAAACAGTAGTATTTCAGGTACTCTAGCAAGAGTTATGCAAAAGGACTTGATTCTCATTTCTCTGTTTTTCCTGCAAACTGGAAGATCTTCCTGTGAGGACTTTCTCTGACTTTTCTCTTTACTCTTTCTCTGAAATCCAGCTGAGTTATCTTTGTCATATTTCCGTCCATGTTCTCCTATTTACACCTTCTTAAGTATCCCGGAGCATTATTCTGCCTCTGCAACTTTCCATGGATGGTTAACATATTTCACATCCATTTCCCTTCATTGCAGCCTGGCTATGCAATGCTTATTTGACTTCATTTGGAGAACAGGGTTGCAAGGGTTTTAATAAAATCCAAACAGAAACTCTTTATCCACTAGTAGTTTCAGCTAAAAATAGGCAACAAATTTCTCTGCTGAGACTTACTCTTTATAAACTCAGGCATATGCTTGTAGGTTTGAGCTATTTTTCCTTTCTGTATCCACTGTGTAAGTACTGATTTCTCTCAGTACGTGTTCTATTAGTTACAGTTAGAATTGCCAGAATCACTCTTCTTTTTCACTGACTTCATTTTTTTTATTTGCTTTTGCACTTTTATTTTTGCTTTAGAATTTCTTTTTCTCCCTTCATTTTCATCAGCCAACAAATAGGTGCCACTCATGCAATCATACTGAATTGCTAAGCTTAGCTGGGCTGTTCCTGTACACCTCTGGATCCACAATACCGTGTCTCTTCCAACAGCCGTTGAAGAAGCACAAAACTTCTTTCCAAATAGCCTGAGGTGACCAAAGGAAAAACAGTGGGAAATGAATCTCTTCCTCAGTATTAGATCCTTCCTAGCACTGTCCCTCTCTCTTCAGAAAGGGATATGTTGCTCAGTCCCCATTATTTCATAAGTTCTGTAATTCCCAGTTTACAGAATTTGTTAATGAATTTTCTTAACATCCTCTGTAAGACAAAATTGGGTGCTTGATTTGTGCTGTGCCTGTTTGCAGTTTCTGAGAATTCCCTTATTGACTTTATCAATAGTCATCCTGCTTTTCCAGACAGCCTCACAATTTGTCTTCACTGTTACAGATGGATTTAAAACAAGGAGTTTTATCTCTCAGCTATTTCTGGCTCAGTCTCCCTATCACCCCTGCCATCTTTCTCCCTCCTACTGAGATTCAACCACCAGAGAATGAAATGCATTTTGGAAACGTCTGGTTTATCCCACATAAAGGATGAACAACCTTGCTCATGAAGCTACTTTTCCAGTTCATGCAGATATCCATGGAGAATCTTGTACTTATTTCTTAAAATATTAGAAAGTTCAAAATCAAAGGGATGAAGGCATCACCCTTGTGAAGCCTGGCAACCAGGGGTGCATGAAGGTTACCTGCAGGGAGCGTTTTGAATGCAATGGCATGAAAGTTCTTATTAGCTCCCCAAATGCCCTTAAACTTTACAGACCGTCACAACGTGGCCATCTGGATCCTGGGCACATGATCTAAAGAACAAAGCACTTAGCATTTACAGTACATAAATCTGGGGAGATTTCAATACGGGTGATCATAAAAATATAGAAGCACTAGAGGTCAGCATGCCTGTCTGATGGCAATAAAAATAACAGCAATGCACAAAACAAATCCTTTTCACTCAATCTTCTAATATACTTCACCATTAGAAGTGAAATGACACACACATGTAAGACAGCAGGAGAAGACAGACCAGGGCTTTTATAAATGTTGGAGGGGAGAAATCGAGCCATATGAGAGCTCAGGATCTGTGGGATAAATCATGATACAAACACCTGCATCTAATCTAAAAGATTCTCATATGTTTTTGACACTCCAAAGGTTTCCTTTTCGCTCCATGGGAAATGCAAGTGCAAGACATCAGTCCAGACATGTGTCTCATTTGACGCTGGTTACTTTGCCCAGTGTCGCACTGGGGGAATTTGGAGTTTACTGTTTGAATAAAAGCTCCTTCCTGAGAAAGCTTCCTGCTGAAACTCCTATGGAAATATTTTCATCACATAGCTTTCTGTATTTTCAAGCAAAAGAAGAAAGAAACCTACTAAGCCTTATGGTCGCTGTCCTCCCTCCCCCACTGTAGGCACTAACTCTAGGACTGTCCAATTAGTACTAATTGATGCTTTCAGCACTGGGAACTGAAGATGTCCAATTCCTTTTGTGTTTCTGGAGAAGGTCACTCCTGGTTCCAGGCGGTGAGAAGGGATGCACTTGCACGGGCACAGGGGAAAGTGCCGGAGGGACGGACTGGGAGAGCACCGGGTCCTTCAGCAGAGATGTGGATCCATCCCTCTTATCACCTGTCACTGGGCCTTTTAATTACCCTTTCTTTCCCTCTCTGACGATCAGAATTGCAGCTCCTCCAGGACTCATTTGCTGGAGGAGGGCAATGGTGCTATTAAAGTCTGCCACATACCAAATGTCAGGGACCAGAGCTGTCACATCACCAGTGGTTGCGTGTCCAGCATCAAATCCTCGCTGCCCACTGGTCCCAGTACGGATCCTCCCAGGGAAAACTTTCCATCTGGGTTGATGTGCAACATCTGGATGACACCAAGTTGAGTGGTGCACTTAATGTGCTGGAGGGAAGGGATGTCATCCTGAGGGACCTGGACAGGCTAGAGATTTGGGCCCGTGCAAACCTCATGAGGTTCAACAAGGCCAAGTGCAAGGTGCTGCACTTAGGTCAGGGCACTTCCAAACATGAATACAGGGAGGTGAGAGGATTGAGAGCAGCCCTGCGGAGAAGGTCTTGGGGGTACTAGTAGCTGAAAAATTCATCAGGAGCTGGCAGCGTGCACTTGCAGCCCAGAAAGCCAAGTGTACCCTGGGCAGCATCAAAAGCAGTGCGGGCAGCAGGGTGAGGGAGGGAACGTCCCCCTCTGCTCCGCTGTGGTGCGGCCCCACCTGCAGCGCTGCGCTCAGCTCTGGGCCCAGCACGAGAAGGACGTGGAGCTGCTGGAGCGGGGCCCGAGGAGGCCCCGGGGATGCCCAGAGGCTGGGGCAGCTCTGCTGTGGGGACGGGCTGAGAGAGCCGGGGCGTTCGGCCTGGAGGAGAGGAGGCCCCGGGGAGACCTCGCAGCGGCCTCCCCGTGCCCGAAGGGGCTGCAGGGAGGCTGGGGAGGGGCTCTGTGCCAGGGGTGCAGGGACAGGACACAGGGCGAGGGCTTTACACCGGAGGGGGCAGGTTCAGTTCAGGCGTGAGGAAGAAACCCTGCCCCGTGAGGGCGGTGAGGCGCTGGGACCGGCTGCCCAGAGGAGCCGTGGGTGCCCCGTCCCTGGCAGCGCTCAAGGCCGGGCTGGATGGGGCTGTGGGCAGCCTGGGCTGGCGGAGGTGTCCCTGCCCATGGCACGGGTGGCACCAGGGGGGCTTTGAGGTCCCTTCCAGACCCAACAATCCTTTAGTTCTATGATTCTACTATGATTCTATGATTCTACACATCACCTGGCACTGGCTGGGAGAAGATGAGGTGTTGTGCCAAGGGAAAAGCAAACAGGACCTCATCAGAAACATAGCGACACAGCAAAGTACCGATGTGGGTGCATCCTCTGGCCACCAGTACTCACTGCTGCTTCCTGAGCTCTCTAGTACCATGCAGGCATTGTGCAGCACAAAGACCTTGCAAGAATTATAATTCTGTGTTCATGTCTGATCGTCTCACCATCCTCTTTCCTCTCCATGGCTTTTTACACCTGGATAAATAAGATTGCAGCAGTAAAGGTAGAGAGAAGAAAAGCTGAATTTCTGAGCCTGTGCATCTCTCCCATCTGGTGCAGGATCTGTACTTGAACACCTCCAGTATTTTTTGTCTCAAGGATAAAATACTTAGAAGTTACTTTTCTTCCCCTAACACAGAGTTGGAGTGTTTTTTCAAGAGCTTTATTTTGTAGCTACCGCAACAGCCACTGTTTTTTGACAAAAGCTTTATGAGGTGAAATGAGATGTGAAATGGGAAAATGAGGGGCAAATCAAATGGGAGATGACAGAAAACACCACCAGGGTGAGGTCTTCCTTCCAAAAGAAGGAAGACAGCAGTAGAGAGAGAGGATGACAAAAGTGGCATGAAGATCAAATACAGGATCACATGGCATTTGGGGACCACAGGGACCATCCTGGAGGTGTGAGGTGAGCAGGTGGGAAGCAGCGAATGATCCCTTATGGGGAATATAGGGAATATGGGGATTTTTCTTGGCTTTCTGGCTCTGTACTCTGCTCCCAGGTAGCAGCCCCTGCATGTCGTGTCGAGGGGACTATGAGGGACTATGTTGTGCTGCTGTGCACCATGACCCACATCACTTTGGGTGCTTCATGGCTGCTTCTGCTGTGTCATCCCAGCCAGGAACCACTTTTGTTCAGACCAAAGTTGTTACGGATGGGCACAGCAAAGATTGATAGAAGGGCAATGAACAACCATGCGAAGAAGATGACTCCTCCGCTGAGGCATCCATATCACAGTACACAAATTGATACAGATACTGTGAGATGGAGGAGGGCTTTCTCCAGCACCCCTTGAGGAGCTATCACATGGGAGAACACACTTCTGGGCTTAGCAAGCAGCTTCTGAGCTTGCACAGTCAGTCGGTACCAGAGGCAGTGGGTACCAATCGGTGGCATCTCTAGTGCAGGTGCACAACAAGGGTGTGGGGACGAGTCCTCCTGGGATGAATCAACAGAGAGATGGTTGGGGACAATTTTGTCCCTGAATCTGGAATAAAAACTAGTCAGCAAGGCAAGCTGTGGAGTGACTAATCTGAGTAAGACCTGTTCTTTGATAACAGCCCATGAGCAGGTTTTTAAATCTTAGTACATGTAACTTACCCAAATACTGGTCTGCATACCCCAAAACTACTTCTCTTTCCAGCCCTGAAGCAATACTGATGTGTCTGGAGGAAAAGTGTGACTGTGCCTACTCTGATAATGATACGAGGGAGTCTGGGGGAGCTTTTAATAAAACTCAGTCACAGGCACAAATTGCACCTTCCACACTGGCTTTGGAGGCAAAATAATTTTCATCTGGGGACAGGTGCTTTTGGGGCTGTCTTTATTTAAACAAATCTGTCTGTTTCCCTGAGATGGCAGCTTGCAATTACAGCACAGCATGCTGGTCAGATCAGGCAGGGTTGGGTGTCCAAATTTCCATCCTCCTGTCCAGCTGGGAAGGGAGGTGTCTCCCCTGACAGAAGCAGCTGTTAGAAAGCGCAAAGCCACGGCAGGAATAAGAGGCAACACACAGTAGTGAGACTAATGAGTCTGCTGCTTGACTCTTGTCTTATTTAAATTCATTTTGGACTTAGGGAACTTTTCCTGCATTTTTTCTAATGTTCCCGTGTGGTTGAAGGACATTCATGCTGAAGGTAATTGGATGGATTTAAAGTTGAATGCTCATCTGTTTGAGATGCTCAGGAAAGATTTTTTTTTTCCCCAAACAAAGCAAATTTTCTCTAGGTCAAATCCTCAGCTGCTGCAAAGTGACAGACCTCCTGTGACCTCTGCTAAGGATTGGACATAGTGTGCTTTAAAATGTCATGTTTGTTTCCCTGTTGTTATTAATTTGTTAAAAGATGAGATCTTCAAAGGGAGCCAAAGGAACATAGGAGCCCAGATCGTATTGAAATGCAGCCAGGCTTACACGAATTTCTCCAGGGTACCTAATTCCCACAGCTCTTGGAACAATCCTGGCCTTCGGGCTGGTGATGTGATCAGCACTGTAACACACAAACAAACAAGGCTGTTTCATTTGTGCCTTCTGCACCACGCTCCTTACTGAGATGGTGGCTGAGCCCAAGGAGATTGACAGAGTAAAACAAAGAGGTCCAAACAGGACCTCTTCGGAGGCTTAGAAGTGTCCCATCCTCATCCCAGTCTGGTGGGACTCATTACTAGGATGGGGACTTCATGAGACCCCTTGCGGCCTGTGCAGAGGTTTCATTCTTGCCTTGGTGCAGGGTTGTCCTAGTCTTTTCCTCCGACACAAAAGGTGGAGTAAATCAGCCCCAGGCCAGGTTGCCCTTGGGCCACTGAAGGATCAGCTGAGAAGGACACATCTCAAACAGAGAGTCCTTCTAGGAGTCACTGATGGTTTTCTGCCTTGGGCTGTCTAGGAGAGTGGGCTAGCCATCCATGAATGATCCCTTCTGGCTTACAAATCCATGAGCCTACCCTGGGCATCTAGAGCTCTCCAAAACATTGGAGCAAGAGTGTCTAGCATCAGTTTGCTTGACAAGCATAATTGCAAGTAGAAGAGGGTGGCCCAGAGGATTTCCACCCCAAGTAGGAAAGTGTTTTTAGGTTTGGTGAGTGAGGCACTTTGTGCAGCTCTGATGGGTACATCCATGCCCTCGAACAGATGGTGAAAGATCATCCTTATTGTTAAGATCATCCTCTCTTCCAGTTAAACCATTCATATCAAGCCAGTGGTAGAGCCATCTTTAAGCCCCATTGGACTCAGGACATTTAGTAAGGGCTCTTCAAATGGATGGAGACACCGACATACTCAAAGGCATTTCTGAAGACAAGGGCCAACAGGCTTATTGCATGGTGCATCCCATTCCTGCCCCACAGAGCCTACCCAAGGATCCTCATTTGCTAGGTATGTCAGTGTCCTGCTCAGCTGCGGTTCCAGGTCTAGTGCAGACCAGGGATGGTTTCCACCAAGCAGTGGAGACAAGGTTGGTCTGGTTGGAGGAGAGGGGTTTATTTTAGTCATATGGATGGAAGGTGGGTCTAGGGAGACATGGCCTGAAGGAGGCTTGAGGTTTGCTAGGCCAAGATGCCCCATGTCGCTGAGCTTGTCCCTCTCCCCTGTTCAAACAGGGAGTATGAAGCCCTTGCTCATTTGTCTCAGATTGCTGTGCTTCAGGATGCCTCTAGTTGGGAGCAAAGATAGCATCTGCTAGCAGATTGGGTTTGATTTGCTTGAGGTATGGCCAAAGTCAGCAGCGATCAAGTTTGCTGTCCTGGGATGGGGGTGTAACCCTGGGAGTTCCTGGCATGGAGCTGAGGGCAGGGTGTGAGCTGCTGTGGCTCAGGCAGGGCTCCTCAAGAGCACAACATGACCCCAGTGACAAGGGATGTCTGGACTGAGACCTCTCCAACTGTGAACAAAGAGCTGGGGATGTGGCCCAAAGTGGTGTGCATGGGGTCACACTGAGAGTGAGCAGCAGAGGCCAGCCCTGAACACCGCTGCCTGCAAAACAGGCTGGCATACAATGTGCATCCTGCTGTCTTCCTTGTAAGTGATTGCCCTGTTTTAAGAAGCAAACAGGATTGATTTGCTGGAGTGTCCCTATGCGCGTGTAGCTTTCAGCTTGCAGCTGCTGCTCTAACTGTGATACAGAAATTTCTCATGAGATGGGAAAGAATGTCGGCTTAGGTTAAAAAACAGTAAAAAATACAGCGATCCAAGCAAAGAAATTAGCATGGTTCTGGAGCTTAGCAACAAGAAGAATTCCTGAAACTTGTCATAAGTGATTGTTTTAGTCTAGTTTCAAGGAGCAAGCTGTGCCCTGATCTTGTATTTGTGCTACCCTGGGATTAAAGGACTACACTGGACTTCAAATATGTAATTTCCTTCATATACAAGATGTGTAAGGCAAGGATTTATGTTCACTTTGGGCTGTGACCTCATCAGCTCTTCCCAGCAAAGCAAGGGGGTGACTGGCTCAGCTCTGGGGAGGAAGCCAGAAGGGAAAGTTAATTAACAAGGACTTAAAAATGGGAAGTTTCACCTTCTGAAAAATTTCCCTAGTTTTGATATTTGTTCTTCTCTTGAACTAAGCCAAAAAAAAAAAAAAAAAAAAAAAAAAAAAAAGAGCCAAGAAAAGCAATAAGCTGAAAAATATTTAGACAGAACAAGAGGAAAAAAATGTCTCTGAAGTGGTAATATTTAGCCCTGGCAATGGAAGAGAATGCCAGATACCCTGTGAGCCATTATCCAGGCAAAAAGAGGAGCATATAAAGCAAACCTGGGAACTACTACTTCCGTGGGGAACTGGCAGACCCAGAAATGCGAGCCAGTGCAAAATAAGAAGTCTTCTTTGGATTATTCTCAATTGAAATTCTGTTAAAATCAATTTTCTCATCGATTTCTCTTAGTTCTGAATCATGATTCCCAATGAGATGTAAAAGCTGCTTTTGGCCATTTAGGGTCACTGAACTTGTAAGATCTGTGCAGTCTTAAAGCTTTACAATTTGAAAATGCACATAGTCTTTTTATTATTATTATTATTATTATTTCACTACAGTTCCCCAATATCATGAGCAACCAACACAGAATAAATATCAAAATCTTTGCAATACCACACAAGGAACATGCAAAAGGTTTGCAATGCTCCAGGTCCATTTCTACTGGAATAAATCAGAGAAGACTTTGCTCCTTTGACTACATTTGTTTGTTTGTTTGTTTGTTTGTTTTTTGGAAACTCCCCTCTTACAAGGGAGCAAAAGTGCAAATTTCTCCCCCCAAAATCTGCAAAGATATTCACCCACAAAGTAAACCTAGTTTTGGGGTCCTCATCCCAACTTTTCTGTATGCAGGTTCCTCAGAGAAGTTATGGATGTCCCCTGTCTGGAAGTGCTCAAGGCCAGGCTGGATGGGGCTTTGGGCAGCCTGATCCTGCCCATGGCAGGGGGTTGGAACTGGATGATCTTTAAGGTCCCTTCCAACCCAAACCATTCTATGATTCTGTGATTTTATGGGAATGAAAAAAGGAAGCAGACCCATTCATCTTCTCTCTCTGAAACCCTGTTTTGCAAAATTCATCTTCATTTCCCTCAACCCAGAAGTCAATGGACCTGCAAAGATTGCATGTGTTGGCTTAACATATCTCCAACAGAGCAAGTAAAGCAGGGGAAGGCTCCACCAGCTTCTAGTTATAGTTGTGGCCTGGATCTGAGTACCAAAAGGAGCCACATGGGAAAGAACTAAGTCCCTGTAGACTGGTTTGACTTCCCTTTGGCCCTGATAACACTGCTGCAGACAGTCACCATTCAGATATCCACACCACTGAGAGGCTGGGCTGTTGGATCAGCCATGTCCATGAGGCTACAAGATGCAGTGGAGAGGTTTTTATCCACTCCACATTTTGTATTCATAAACCATAGGGTCACAAGCTCACTTGGATCAGCAGGGAGCTCAGGAGTTTTCCAGTGCAAGCAAAGCAGGGTCAGCTACAAGATCAAACCAGGTTGCTCAGAGCTTTATCCAGTTTGGTCTTGAAAACCTCCAAGGATGGAGATTGTGCTGGTGTCTCAGCCCTTCCCAGTCCTGGAAGATGATTTCCTTGGTGTTAGCTTCATGTGCATATTGGTGTGAAGGCATTATTTCAAGGAACCTCCCCTGGGGAATAGGAGGCTAGCTGTCACCAATGAATAAAGACAGAAGTCCTCAAATGATCAGTCTGGGGCTATTATTACAGGTCCACAGAAGAACCTGATGCTGCATTTCTGCCCTCATGTGTCTGGCTGTAAAAGTCCCTGCTGTTACAAAAAATATCCACTGTGTCAAAAAAGTCCGCCGTGAAAAACAAAACAAAACAAAACCCAACAAACAAAAATAAACAAAAAACCCCACAAAAATCTTGGATCACAGTCATAGAAGAACTATCCTACAACTGAAGAACAGCCCATTATCCCGCCTTTAACAGCAGTCAGAGAAGAAGTCGTGAGAAGAGTGTGACCACGACGACATACATGACGCTACCACACAATACTCCCCCAGCCTGCAGTAATTCGTGGCTCTGTGTAATCAACGGACCTCACTAAGTTTCCCACCAAGAATTCATCAAACTGACTTTCCAGCAGCTGTAAATTTTCAGTACTCACCACATACTGCAGTGAGGGCTGCCACTGCTAATGAAGCGTGTAAAGAAGCACCTCCTTTTCTTCCCTTTGATCCTGTGTCCTGCTGCTTTCCTTTGCTGCCCCAGCACCCCTAAGCAGCAACAACAGTGCTGTGCCAGCTGGGCACCCAGGGCTGGATCCGGGCTCGTGCTGTGAACCCTAACTGGAGGCAGTGATGCTGCTACCAACTGTTCTTGCACTCCAGAGCCAGGGGGAAGTATATGTGGGTGCTAGTGAGTCCTCCAAGGCTGCCATTCTTATTGTCTGCTTTCTGTGTTACCTCAGGGCTGAGAATGAGGGCTTGGGATGGACAAAAGTCATTTACACATGCTCAGCTTCTTCATTTATGAGCTAGGACTACCCTTGCTTCAAAGGAACCAGGGGACATGATTTGCCTTCTATATCACCTTTGTCCTCAGGTGTACAACCCATCTTTTACAGAAATTATATAATTGGGTGAAACTCACCTCTGAGAACAAACATCTCTGCTAGTTAAGTAAACACTTCTTCAAGTCCTCTTTAGGTGTAAAGGCTCATCAGTGCTGTGGTTTAGAGCTCGGAGAGTAAGAAGCTCCTTCTGCCATCTGATGGCGAGTGGAGGAAAGGAGTCATGGCACTGCATCTGCTCAGTCCTTAACAGGAATCACCAAGCTGGACCTTCCAGATAGGGGATTGCTTTTTGACCTTTGGCTATTGGTAAAGACTGAGAACCATGGCCACAGGGAGAGCTCCAGGTTCAGATGTCCATTTTGAACCTCCTCCAGTAACACTTGCAATAGTCACCAGAACAGAAGCCATATTGAGAGTACTTCATGGAGTGCAAGCTTAAACACTCAGGAGGATACAGTTTGAGGCTGTGTTTGGAAGTATGGGAAAGAAATGCGGGATGGACTCTTTGAAGGTCCTCTACATGTCTGGAAGTTTCTCAGGGATATTCTTTTGCTGGGAGAACTATGAGGAGCTGCATGGATCATAGGGATGTTTCCATCTAACTAGCCCAGAAATCGAAGTGACTTGTAGTAAGGAGAAACAGATAGCATTTCAGGTAAAGAAATGCTTTGGGACAGACTCAGCAACAACATTCCTAGTGCAACCTTCTTTCTGTCCCCTGGAGACTGTGTTCCTTCCCTCAGCAACTTCCCCACACTCTCACAAAGCTCATCATCATCGCTGTACCACCCCTGCTCTTCTGCCTGTCCCAACCATATAAGTGATGGCCTCTTTCCTCTGTCCTTCATACCCCCTGCTTGCACCCAGTCTCTTTAACCCCTGCAAAAGCTATTCCTCCCAAGAGTGGTGGTGCTTGCTTTTCCTGGTCTGCCACAACCTTGGCTTTTGGGAGTCCAAATTCCTGCAGTCCTGCAAGGTCCTATGGTGCCTGACAAGGCAGTGAGAGCTCTGTCACTGTAGTCAGCGGGTGAGTAGTGACCCCGTCAGTCCCAAGCCTCCAGAGTGAAAGGTAAATCACATCTCATGTCAGTGGTGTTGGCTTGATGGAGGTCTGAGAGGGAAACAAACCCCAGCCTGCTCCAGAATGGTAGTCATTCAAACTGATAACAAGGGTTTGATTTTACAGAGGGTGACATTCCTCACATTTTTCCTTATGATTAATGCTTTCCTTGTATGTTCTTGCCACACCACAAACTCTTTGGTTGCACAGTAACCCTTTGTGTGCTGCAGGACACATCCAGCAAATGGCAATAAGGTCTCAGAGCTAGATCCATCACGGTGAAGAGATGGGGACAGTCTGGGCTCCCATGACCCAGATTTTAGGCTGTACAGTCCTTAAAACCCATCAGAAAAAGTACTTGTGGGGTCTGATAAAATCACTCTGATAGTGCAAAGATGCCTCACCTACAACACACTTTGAGGCTTTTTGCATGAGGGCTGTGGTGTAAATCAACATTTTGAAATGGATGAGCTGGCAACAGTGATGCATACCAGAGATTTGGACCTTGGGGCTGTGGACACGGTTTCTGCAGGGCTGTGTTTGGGAGACAGGCTTTGCAGAAGGACATGTTTTCCTGCAGGCACCTCTGATGTCCCAGTTGTAGGATTGCGTCAGGACAAGGGCAACCTAGGAGCAGCCCAAGTCAATGACACAGAAGATCAGGTCATGCTAGACAGAGCCCAGCAAACTTAGGAAGACATTCAACATGGAAACAAAGAAAAATGGCCAAGGATCATCCTGCTTTGCAGTCTGCTGTGATTTGGGGTCATGCTGCAGTGTTCACACCCCTTAGGAGGCCTTGGAAGAGCACACAAGTGGATTATCACTTGTGTGGCTTGAATGCCCAATGCAAAGTCTGGCTGACTTTCCAGAGCTGAGTCATGCAGTGGGTTGTTATGAAAAGGGCACCATCCTTTACTCATGCATGAGATATAAGTGTATGTGGGGAAAAGGGGAGCATCTGGGTTCCTAAGGCCTTTTGCAGGCCTGAAAAGAAAAGCAATAAATTTCAACTCAAGAGCAGGAGATGATTATTCCGTGTTTTGCTTGCTGATCAGTGAAACAACTGGAGCTGGTGTCAGTGGAGCAGAGACGTTAGCAAGGTGAGAGTTGGTATGTTTGTTAGCTCTCCTTATGTGTCTTGTTTATGTTCATAGGCTGTGGTGGAAGCAGCAGCATTATTTATCTGAGACCTGAGTCCTTCATGGACATTGAACCTTTACAAGTACGGAGGTGTGAGCTGCCCTTGCCAAAGGAAGAAACAAATCCTGAGTGTATCATCACAGAACTGACTAGGCATGGTCATGGTGGAAAAGCAGCAGACAGTGCTTTACACTGTGGGTCTGAAGCATTTTACTCAGGTCCCTGTGCCCAGATGCAGCGTGAGCAGCTGCATTCAAAAGACCGTTCATTGCTTTCAAATCACTTACGGTCCCTCTCTCTGGGTGCTGAACAGGATCCTCAGAATTTCTAACGCAGGATCACCTTGGTTGGTTCTCAGCTCAGTTCATTGCTTCCCCTTGCCTTCCCATCTTGGGCTTTAAGGGCACATCCTTTCCTCTACAGTGAGTTTACAGCAATAGCTTCAGTTGCTTCTGTTCCCTGCAAAGCTGCATGAAAGGAAGCCAAGAAACCAATGCTAATTGTAACAGTAATTAAAAGCCAAGTGTGAATACTCAATGAAGGGTCAGCCTGGGTGAAGTCCCAGGCTCAGTAGCAAAGTGGCTGTTTCAGGAGTGGGAACGTGCCTTGTGCCTCAGCTCTCAGCACTGCAGAGCTAATTGCCTCTGGAGCAGTGCTGAGCTGGGAGGGTTGCCCGGCTTTCAAGACCTGAGCCAGGCTCTTCACCTGGAGCCATGTGGTAGTAACAGCTTATCCTCATCTTGAACACAGAGGCTGCGTGGCTCCATGGCAGGGACCAAAAGGCAGCCAGAGGTTTCCATCCTGAGACATTTCTGTCCTCATGGAGCCATGTTGGGAACTGTGGCAAGATGGGTGAGAGGTCGAGGACAAGGTCAGTCTGCAGAGGATGCACCTTTTCTCTTCTGGGACATGTGTGCTGGGCTCAAAAACACGGTACAGCTTTGTAGAGTCTGGGCCTGATCCTTCTACTCCAGGGTACAAACCAAGAGAAGCTTCACAGATATCACGGAGGTATCGCATTGGCTTTTTGGAAGCTCCCAAGGGGTTAGAGTTCTTTGCTTATTTCTGTCTTATTACTCTGACTAGTATATATGTTATTAGGCTAGTCATTTTGCGTTCATTTCCAGGGTCACAGCTACTCTGGGGTTTGGTGCTTTAGGCACCCTGAATACCGGGCTCGGCTCCCCCTTTCATTCCTTCACCACCCTGTTATTTCATAACTAGACCCTTTCAAAATGTCTGAATCCAACCGTGTGAAACTGGTATGAGACTGGAAGATGGTGCAGTGGCATTTAACTGCCTTTTTAGCTATCTATCTTCCATCCTGATATACACCAGAAATATCTTATTTTTGAACACCCCAGAGATGCTGGTTGTTTTCCTCTCCTGCTGACTTCCTTCAAAGCCATGTTTGCTCCATTCTCCCTAAATAGAAGAACCAAGCTGTCTAGTCATCAGTTAATGCCCTTCTGAGTAGCTTGCCTATTTTGCCACAATACATTTGAATGGATGGTTTGAAAAACACTCCTGCAGGAAACCTTCCTCTCCTCCATCCCACTGTGGTGGTATTGTCCAGGTACCTCTGTCATCCATTGTACAGCAAAAAAATGGCTCTCCTGCCTTTTGTTTGGATAAACAAGGATTTACCAAAAATACTCATTTTCTGATAAGCCATAGGAGAAGTGTTTCAATAAAGTGGAATTACAATAACTTGCTAAGAAAACTTTATATTGCTTGGGGCTACCAATGAGATCAGTCTTAACTGAAGTAAACATTCAGAGGAATATTTTCTTCAATTGGTACTACTGGGTCCTGGGGAAGAGAAGTGGTCCTAATTTCTTGAGGTAATTGCAGCTCTTAGTGCTCTCTTGGAAGAGGTAGAGGATTTGTCTGTATTTCTTGGCCAGTTTTGAATGAGGCAATCACATTTTACTCCTCAGAAGGACAACCTTTCCAATAACTTCAGCAGAGCACCTGTCCCCAAGTCAACATCTGTGCGCTTATGTTATGATACAATAAGAAAATTAAAAAAATACACATTGCCAGGTTTTCATATAACTTCCAGAGAAGAGAGCAAGATACAGTTTCTCTGATTAAAGAGAGTGCAAGAGTATATGGCTTTGTAATAAAGTCTCTGGGTCCAGCTCTGGCTGAAAGCTACACACAAACCAGCTGGAAAAGTGCCTGCCCAGAAACGCAGCCAATAGGTGTCAACAATTTCATCATCCTTTAAGGGAAACAAGATGATTTTGTGAACCAAGATGAGATGAATCCAACTAGCTATGTCAGAGTAGCCACCACTAGAAAGTTGGGGTTTCCCTGCATGTACCACCCAGGCAACCAAGTTATTTCCTACCAGTCGAGCAAAAAAGAGCAGTATCTCAGATACCACATCTTGATAGTTAATACAATGTTATCCAAGTCATTTTGGGACATCGGATGCTGGATATAGACAATGCCACAGGCTATTGTAAATCTGCATAATTGGTACTTAACAAATAATAGTGGAATCAGTTACAGCCATAATTAAGAGTGTGAAATTTCTCTGTTTATTAAATCAGCGTAATGAGGACTGATCTTCTCTCAGTTTCAAGTGGAGTAACTCTGCCATCAGCCACCACCAGAGGGTCTCCATTTTGCACAAAGTATCTTCTTGGATAGTAATAGCATCTCTGCAGCGGTGAGACCCTGACTCGCCACCAGCTGAGGATCTGGCCTTCCTCTATGTGCTCCTACTCAGGCACAGCAGAGCTCAGAAAAGTCATGTGAGAGCAAAGAAAATATCTTTTCTCCTTTTCTCATACTCCTGAGCCTCTTCCAGGAAAAGATCAGGCAGTAGATGATAACAACTCTTTGGGCTGACCTGGGGAGGGCAGGCCTGTGATTGAGATATAGGTCTCTGGGGATGACAACAGTTGAAGTCTTTCCAATTAGCACATTGGATCGGAGTCAAGAACTGTCAGGGCCTCAATTTACTAACCTGTGTCCCTCTCCCTATATATCCATGTGACAGCTTGTTCGTTTAAAGTTGATAGAGTGTGTGGCTGGCCTCTAACTGGTCTCCCATCCATCTCTCCCCCAAACTCCCCCACCCCAGTTTGCTTCCCCAAGAATATTTTCCAAAACGGAATTTCCATGGCTTTTGGATGCCCAGGTCTATTAATACTGAATAGTTATTCTTGCTGAAAAACAAAAGCTCAAGTCTCTCTAAGTCCTTTTGATGTCCTTAGATGGGGATGTTTGGTTGGTGTCCATCGCCATAGAAAGGAGACAATATTTTTCTTGATTCTGTGTTGAGCAATGTTTTATTGAGCTGGACACTAGGAAAATATGGGAGCACTGTTGTTCTTGTTTGTGTAAGGTCAAAATATGGGTTAACAAAATGGCAGCCTGGTGGGTGCGTTCCCTGAGAGGGCCTGACACTTTGGGCCAAGGAGTAGACTTCCTTGTAAGTACAGCACTTTCACCATTCATCTGCTTTCTTTAGAGCAGGCTCTCACCTGACTCCATGAGCCAGCATCTCCCTCCAGCAACACCACCAAATCAGTGTTGGGATGAACATGAACACCCTTCCTTAACTTTTTCAGCAGGTGTTAAATGACACCATCTCCTGAGCCTGGCACAAGCAGTAAATATGGCTCAAGGTTCGAGAATACCAAATATGAGTTCCCTCACTATCTTTCTGAGATCCTTTGGCAACGGCAGGTGAGCAGCTGAAACCAGCAAACTATTTGTAGATGTGCCACAGAAGCCCTTCTCTTTGCCCTGACATTTCCTTCCATGTTCAACCTTCCCTTATGTCCTCGTTAAACACCTCATGGTTTCCTACTCAGAACTATCACTTAGCTTTTCTCTTTAGAGTGGTACATATCCAGTAAATTTTTCAGTGACTTTAAGTGACAATATAGCTGAAAGGATCTTATATCCACAAAGGACCATTATCACTGTTTGTTCTTGATGCTCACATAATCTAGACTACCCAGTCTCGTCTGTCTCAGTGTCCATCCCAGAAACATTTGTTCTACTCAACTCTCCCCTAGGGTTAGACAATCTCAGTGTAGATGACTGCTCTTGAGCCAGTCATCTACAGTAGGACTCCTCTGGCCAAGTAGAAAGGTCTGAAATACAGATGTCTGTGCTGGAGCTAGTTCCCTGGGCTCCCTTTGTAGCCAATGGGATGAAACAGGATACAAGCCATCTGGTTTATTTTAGAAATTTACTTAGGAGGCGATGAGTCATTCCTAGAAGTACCCATTTTGCTTCCTCGATTAGTAATGGAGGGTGGGCAGCTAATTCAGATGGAGATGGACACTGATTTACAGTCTTAGAGATTTAAAGTCTAAGGACTTCAAATGATGTGAATCCAAATGACCATAATTACTGCATAAATAGGAAGGAGAGACACTCCAGCATCGTTATGATGCTTGTGAAATAAGGAGCAAGAATAAAAATACAGAGCCAAGACCACATGTTCTGCTATTACCCAGGTTTCATAGGTTAGCTTCCAAGCTGGTGGAAACCTGCTACCTCTGTTAACTTCTGTACTCCTTGACTGATGCATCTGAGTACCAAAAAGAAGCTGGGAGGCAGAATGAGAGCAACGTGAGGATTAGTTTGAAGATCAGTCTAAGATCCCATGATTTCTCAGTGTTTGTGAGATTTCAAGGGCATAAAGACACCTGTGCTTCAACGGAGACTGACAGGAAGCAAATCCCTCATCGTCCTTTGTGTCTTTGAATCTTTCCTACTCATCTGTATTACAATAAAAACTACTGTAAACTGAGAGCTAGGAGGGGGAGCAGGGATCAGAAAGCAATGAGCAAGATCAGTCTTGTTAGTTGTTAGAATGACAAGAATAATGGAAAGAAGGAGGAGAGGGCACGAAAGAACGCAAAAGCATTAGGCAGAAATTCTGTGAAGCTTATGCAACTTAAAATAAAATGTGATTTGCACGCAGTGCCATTTAACCTCAAGCCCCTGTGACTAATGAATTTTCAATGCTGGGGGATAGAGAAAAAACAAAACACCACCACAACAGCAGCAAAAAAAGCTGCAGCAACCCACAATTAGCTGACAAGCAGAGAAAGAATGGTGTTTTCCCCAGCCTACTTTGCAAAGGTTTTTCAGCAATGTATCTTAGGGGACATCAGTGGGAGACGGACAGGCTCAGCACAGGACTTCAATTCTCAGGCATTGTCTGACTGATAAAGATTTTAATTGGAGAGTTTATGTTTCCAGTCCTCCAGCAACACAGATCTGCTCTGATAATGTGTTTTAAGGGACCAGAGGTAACATCTGGAAGATAAATGTGGAATCAACTGCCCACTGGGTTACACAGACATTATGGCCCACTAAGGATTCATTATCCATTGTGTTTTGAGGGTTTTTAATGAGTTTTCCAGACATCCACCTCTGGTTTCATGGAACTTTGCCTCTTCCCTCTGTTGTTAGACATCAGATTAGATTATCACCTGATGTAAATCAAGCCCCTTGCCTTGACTGGCTTACTTGGGCTACCGGGTAGGATCATGAGCAGCAGAGTGTCCCTCAAGACAGGACACTACAGTGCTGGACTGTTCTTATTACAGCCTGAGCTGAGCAGTTCACATAGCTAGGGGTGTTAACAAGGCAAGGGTGTAAGAAGAGAAACAGCCATTTGTTCTCAGCTAGTGGACACAGACCATATTTATGAAGGGAAAGTCACCTTCTGCATGACCTAATAGCCCATGTAGTATCTCTGAATGTGGTATCCTCATCTTCAGCATCTCTGAAGCCATGGGCCAGAGGACAAGAAATTCTTGGTTGCACTTCCACCACCAACCGTGAGATCAAGTTTGGGTCCCTAGCCAGTGCTGGGTCTTGTTCGAGGATAGGATTGCCTGGGCAGTGACCGCCAGCTGTGCTAACACGGTTCTGCAGCACCCAAAAGTGCTAATTCAGGGAAGGGTGCAGGCACCGTGCTGTGACTCTGGCTTTACCAGGGACAGGAGTGTCCCTCCCTCCCTGGTAAACATGAGTTCACGGGCTACATCCCAGAGCATATGTCATCACTGTCTCCAGTGACTTGGTTAGCATGAGAAAGTTGTTCCGATACAGATTTATTTATTTTAAGTGAATTTGGGACACGTTCCAAAGTGCCACATTGACAGCCTGGGAAAGCGTGGTCCTGCATTTACCCTCAGAAAAGGGACAGGAGAGAAAAGAGCCATGCAGGCTTGCTGTTCTCTGTCCACCATCTTTAATGAGGAACAACCAGTTAGGAAGATGCACCTCCAGGTAGAAAAATAATATCCCCCCCCTTCTTAAAGCTGATTTGCAGCTGATTCATTGTAGCTTGCTGGGATACCTCTTCTTCAGACAGATCATTTCAGATGAACGAGAAGCTCCTGTGGGTCTTTAACAGCTGGATTTCAACAGCAACCAAACAACAGCACTGGAGCCCTCCAGTTTGTCCCACTGCAAGTCCATGTTCATCTAAAATAGGAAGAAAAACAAAAGAAATGTTTTCCCTTCAGAGGTGATAGGAGGTGGATTTTTTTTATTTTTTTTTATTTTTATTTTTGGAGGGGATTCCCAGTCTTTTCTGGTTGGTTCCTTACAGCTTACCAGAGCTGTCAGACTCATTTGAGCTTGGGAACACGGGGCCATGAAATATTTAGAATGGGCTCTGGCTTTGTTTTCAGTCTTGCAAAGGCAGTCTGAAAGGCAAAATCAGACTTTGAAGATTTATATGGTCTATGAATAAGCCCTAAACAGAGCTTTTAATTGATCACAGTTCATATTTTAAATGAGAGTAGAGCAAGACTGTGGTGGTTGCAGGGTCAGAGCTACCAAAGATACACTTCTATGTGCCCTTGGAAATCCCAGTGTCATGGTCAAGATCCTCTTCTCCTGGATAGTTGTTCCTCCTAGCAATATACCTCAGCCTACAGTCCCTTAGAGAGAACCGTGCTGGGCATAACACACGTGCAAGCTCGTGTGGTAGATGCCGTGTATCACAAAGCAATGTCTTCTTGCTCTTTTGGTGGCTGAACCTAATGAATGCATTGCCCTGTCTCTCCTTGATGCAATTATAGTAAGACGTGTGTAAGGAGCAAGAAAACCAGTAGAATAATGGCCCGTTTGCAACAAGAGGAAGATTTACTTCAACCCAGTCGATTATCCAATTTTAACTGCAGCCTGTGAAAGTGCTGGCTGAAGAGGAATGTTAAGAAGAGGAATTTCAAAAAGAAAGCAAGCGGTTCTCCTTTGCAAGCTACCCCTGAGACAGCCCTTGGTAGAATTCACTGTCCTCTTCCTCTTTACAGTCAAAGAGCCAGGGAGGCTGGTGAGGGTTCTCCACTTGCATTTGCTGCTGGTCTGACCCCTTCCACAAACACTGCTGTGTACGGGTCAAACATACCTCTGATGATGGGGTGAGCAAAGTGACCTCTTGGGGTCACTGCCTTCGGCTTTCACTCAGGAAAGATTTTTATGTCATTCCTCCCTTCTTCTCCCACCGTTCCCCACAGGGAAGAGGAGTGAGCTCTTCTCTTCTCCCTCTTAGGCTGGGCTGTGATCATCAAGTCTCCACTGTTCTTACCGCTACTGGATGATTAGCAAACTCCAAAGGAAGAGAGTGGCAATTAAAGCTGTTGACTGGCTTGGACCAAATGTTGGCTAGAGTTCAGTGAGTCATTTTTTTCAAATAATCGATTCAATGAAAAATGGACGTTTAGGGGGAACTGGATTATTTGTGGATATGGGTTGAGTGTGACTGATGGTTTCTGCTGAAAACAAAAGTATGGGGCTGATGGAAGGGAAATGTCAAAATGTTTCATTTCAACCTGTCTTATGTTTTGCATCAGAAACACCAGGGTGATTTCAAAGCAAAACTTTTCAGCTTCTATTTGTCATTTCTGAGTGAAATTTCTCTCAGAATGGAACCGTTCATTTTTAATAACTTAGAAATGAAGCAAAAAAAAAAAAAAATTAGGTGATCAAAGGAAATTTTGGGGGCAGAGCCTAAATTAAGTTTTTGTTTTCCTGGCTTTTTCTTTTCCTCATTTCTCAGAAAACAATGAGGGGGGGAATACCTAGACTTGACTGACACCAGTTGCTTTTTATTGATTTCCCAGTAAAACCGAGGGTGTCAAAAAGAAGATTCCTGAGCTCCAAACTTTGCTCTGAACTGTGCTGCATCTCTTGGTATTGTGGGTGGAGTACCTTCTCCTGCTTATAAATAGTCTGTTCTTATAGGCAGTAATTGAAAATACAAAGATTTCAGAAAAAAAAAAAAAACAGAGAAAAATAAAAGCATTCTTAACTTCTCTCCAGCTTCTTGCATGTTGGCAGTCCTTATCTCTGCTGGGGTTTTAGCTGGAAGCACACCAGTCCTTAGAGGTTACGGACAATGCTGGGGCAAGGTGCTCGATGTGGAAAAGGTAAGGTGATGAGCAGGGGGCCTCGAGGTCACTTTAATGAGCGTGACCGCATGCCACTGCCAGTTTGCTTTCTTCCCATGGCAGAAGGAGCATCAGGGTACAAAAGAGCCCAGCTACACTGGCTCCCTGAGGAGAGCACCTCATCCAACCCCGTTCTCCTGTATTTCTCTGCTGGGAATGGGGCATTGAGCGCAGAAAAGGAACAGAATTTGCTCCTTTGGGGTGCCTTGCGCTAACAGTGCCCAGTCCCTCCCAGGATTGCAGTCTCTGCTTGAATATGCTCACAAGAGTATATTGATTTATCTACGTTTCCTGCTGAGATCTGCAAGATGACCTGCAGTGTCTGGCCCAGAATGTGGTGGGCAGAAAACATCCAAACATTGCTACAAAAATGCAGCACAAACGTCTGAATTCTGGTCCCACATCAACTGCAAATATGGCTCATCATCCTTACAGATTTCCTAAGCTTTTCAGTGATTCCATGTTGTCTACTCCAGAGTGCAGCAGCCAGATATATCCACAGGCATTTTCTTAAAGAATTGGGATTATTTTTGTCTGTTTCTAGGTCTTTACTTTTTTTCTTCTCCCTATCTTCCTCCCAACAACTCCTGAATCCATTTATTGATTTCAAATGATTTCAAAGCTCAGGGAGAGGTCTCAGAGCTCATGAAGTCTGGGAAAAGAAGCAGTAACATGGAGGATAGAGACCCATAACCTGAGAATGGATGGGTGAAACTCAGGCTCCTATATTAAACAATAGAGAATCCACAGCAGGCAAGAACCTCTAAATATGTTCCAAAGGTAGAAAAAATTCAGTCGGCCATGGGGAAGAGACTGGGCAATGCCCATGGACAAAGGTCTCCACGGTTGTAAATGTAGAGGGACAGTGGGCTGTGCTCTCAAACATGGGGATTTAGTTGCAGAGGGATGTGGTTGACCGGAGAAATGTGTTCACATCTCATGACCCGGAGCCTCTGTACTTTCCTGCTCTTACAGTTGAACAGTACCCAGCCTAGTTTTCATTCACTTAGGACATATTTTAGAATCCTCCCCAAAGAACAACACTGTATTTGGGGGCTTTTTTGAGCCTGGCCTTTTCCTTGTCCTTACCCTGTATATGCCAGCACAGCACAGATTTCAGGGCTGGGCTCCACACCGCCACACTTAGCCTCTTGTCAGGACCCAAGGAGCCTGAGGATGTCTGTACTGTCCTGGTGACACTGGCTGTGATCTCTGGGATGGGTCCGGAGTAGGGTCTGACATGCTGCCATTGAGGGACAGTGGTGTAAATGCTTCTCCCATCACACAGACAGGGAGCTGGTGGCTCTCAGCAGTGGTGGTGGGAAAGTGGAAAGAGAAGATTTCCAGCCCCCCCCCAACACAAATCTCCTCTGTGAATCTCCCTTGAAGACTCAGACACATGTTGCGGCCATTAGCACTGAAATTCAGACAGTCTGGGATTTCCTTTCCTGACACATTTGTAGTCTCCTGAGAGAGGTCTCTGCTCTGTGTCCCATCAATTCAAAAGTAATCTATGCTCAGCACTGCTCCCTTTCTATATACACCATTTTTATGTACCTAAAACGAAAGACAGAAAAAAAATAATAAAAAAGAAGTGCTGTTAACAAAACAGAGCTGTTTCTGCAGCCCCAGAGGGGAAGCACAGCAAAGGAATGATTTTTGGATGCAGAAGATCAGCTAAGCAGTCTGATTTCTTTGCACTGAGGCTGTGAGTTACGAAGTTTCCCATCCTTGCTCTCAGCCTGATTTCTGGGCAGCTGCACCGCAAATAAAGCTTGCAAAATTAATCAAGCCATAACTTTTGCTGCTTCTAGAGAACGCTTTGGGGAAAGTGCTCTTCTGTAATGTCTACCTGAAAAAAAAAAAAAAAAAAAAAAAAAGGGAGAAAAAAAAAGAAAAAAAAAAAAAAAAGGTTTTTTTTTCCAAGGGGTTTTTTTTTTTTTTTTTAAATATTACGGGGAGGACCAAAATGAACTGGGGAGGAAGGGGGTCAGTGCTCACTGCGAATATATATCAACTCCAGTGGAGCTGGTGGATATGCATCCATTTACACTGGCTGAGAAATGAGTCCTGGGGTTCTCATTACACAGCGAACACAGAATCCTGATTTACCATCCCTCAGGGTTGAAGGAAGGGAGATGGAAGGTCAGGCAGCATAAAATCCAGATAAATAGGAAAAGAGAGTCATCTGGGGTCGACTGGTGTTAAGGTTTCAGGACAAGCAATATGTTCACTGTAACACATCCTCCTGCCACAGCGTCACGGAGTAAGGGAGTGCTGTCTTTTCAGGATCGTGTAATGGGACGTTGGAGCCTGTGGTGGGGGTAAAGCCAGGTTTGCAGAGGTGATGGGGACTGCCTCCACCCTGTCCCCCATGGAGCAAGGCAAGGATGGCAGTATGGCTGATGGGACTGTGAAAAGCCCTTCCAAACACTGGAAATGGGATGAGGGTGATGGCAACACCACACAGACATCAGTGGGAGACACATCTGCAGGAGGCTGGAGATTCAGAGGACCGTTATCACACCTCTTTGAAGAAACAGAAAAAGCGTGGCTTTGAGGTGCACCCAGAGCTTCTCTGGACTCTCCTCTTGAATTGTAGGAGCTTGTGAACATGGCATAGGTGACCCTTGGCATAGCTGTGGGCTGACCCTGCGAATGAGATAGCCCTGAGCTCAACGCTGGCCTCCGGGGTGGAAAACGACTGGCAAAACTGCGTGTGCCAATAGCGCTCTCAAAGTTGCAAGCTCTGGATTCCCAGGAAAATTTAGGTGGGTTTATTATTTTCTAGATGAAAGAGAGTAAAAAACAAAGACATCTTCCTGCATTCTCCAGTATGGTTAAAAAAAAAAAAAAAAAATTAGTGCAACTGTCTTCTTAGACAGCAATATCAGTTGATCATGAGATATGACCCCATGGGAAACCAGATACTTCATTCATGGAGCATAGTTTGGAAACTGCACATTCACACAGTGCTCCAGGCTGGACCCTCAGGAAATGCTGCCCTTGAACATGTGGGAATCATAAACCATCTCATTGTGTGTTCTCACTATTGACCCAGGGATTATGCACATCAGAAGGACAACCAAAGTGTATGGACCACATGACTTAGTCACACCAGCCATTATAGGTTGTGTCTGGAAAACGCTGAACTGGCACTGGGTAAGTGAGCATAGAGGGATCTCCTGGCTTTTTCATCTTAACAATGCATCTTGACAAGGCTGGAAAACTGACGACAAAATTCGGGAGAAGGAAGACCTCTGTCATGGGAACCAGAGACGTTGAAGAAAACCACAGTTAGTCCAGAGAACAGTGCTGGGGAATTAGGCTCTCTGAAAAGGGGTGCCGTGTGAGGAGCAGGGGCAGAACAGAGTGCCTTCCCCTTTGAACTGCAGAGGTCTCTTTAGGAGTACACGAGAGGAAAAGTGACTCTTGCAGAGCTCCTGCTGACATCCTTCTCTGCTTCTGTTTAGCTTACTGGAGTAGGCAGAAAACGATCATAGCTGATGAAATTCTGGGGCAGGAAGCTGCTCTTCAGTGCTCCTATCCTCCAGCCCAGGGAGTAGATGAACTACAGGGGGATGTATTATAATTGTGATTGGAAGCAAAGAGTATCCTCAAATGCTTCCCTGGAGGAAAGTCATAATGGCATCTAATTTTAAAAGCTGTGAGAGAAGAAGTGGGAGAATACAGGCCTTTAAAATAATGTTTTCCCTCTCTATTGGAGTGGTTATTGGAAACGCTAATGGGAGAGCATAGGGTAAGATCTAGGATGCCATTATGCTTGAAAAAGAAAAAAAAGAAAAACAAACAAACAAACAAAGATACACACACACAAAACAACTTCCTGGTTAATGAAATGGAAGATTCCCATCTAATAAACTGGAAAGCACTCTCCTAAGCAGTAATGCAATGAGTCATCCTCCAGGAGGTGTTACACAGCAGAAGGGCTGGGCCCAGCAGTCGAACAGGATGCCAGCAAAGGAGCAATTATCTGGGCATTGGCTCTGCAGAAAGCAGAGTGCCAAAGGGAACAACCATGGTGCACGATGCTGTGAGCTACCTAAGTGTGATGGAAGTAGATATGATATCCATCAATCATTTGATGCAGGATGAAGAAGTTCGGATTTAAGAAAAGCAGAGTTTGGCAGGATTTCTCCTAGAAGGTGATTCAATACGTTAAAATGTAGCATTTCATCCTGGGATTAGCTGTCAGAATTATTCCAATTACACCATTTTTAAGAATGATTTGAGGGGAACAAAATGATTTTATTTTATTTATTAGTGTGTGTGTAGTTAGTGTCTGCTTCCTTTGAAAATACTCACATTTCTCATCAAGGACTGAACTCAGTGAAGCTTTTTGCCAAAACCTCAGAAAACACTGAGTTCAATGAAAGATTTTTTTTTTTTTTATCCTTGAGAAACAGAAGCTTTTCTGCTTTGGTTTTGTCTCTGTTTTCAGGAAAGGACAAAACATTTGCCAGCCAAATTCGTCTTAAAGGTTGTTAAGGTCAAAGTCCTGGAATATATCAGAAGGCTTGAAAGGGGTCTCACAAGTTTCAGTTCAGACTTGCCTCTGGGCTGTACTTACATCATTTGACATAATGAATCAATGGATGATACTGACACCAAGGCCCCAAAGACTCATGAAAAAGGCTTTGAAATCATTGCCCATTTCTGGTTCTGAATTCTCCAAATTATGCAGACAGCTGCCAAGGGCAGATCCAAATTCCCACCAATCCAACACAAGATCTAAGTGCTTTGAAATGTAACTTGATTTGAAGCCTGGATCTGAATTCTGCTGGAAACACCTCCCTCCTACCCAGCAATGCCTTCAAAAAGCATCATAGGCACCAGAACATCCAATCAGAACAAATCCAGCTTGTGCAGCAGAGCAGGAGTTTTTATTTTTCATTGCTGCTTAGCAAAAGGGAGGACAAGATGCATGACAAGTAGCGTACACAAGCAGGTTGTCTGCTCTGCGGCTGTCTTTCTGGTTTGCTTTAACAGCTCCCTGTCACAGCCACGAGGACAGACTCTGAAATGAGTGGGGTCCAGACTGAGGCAAGGCAGAGACCTGACCCTAGCAAGCCCTCAGCTGCAGAAGATCCCTCCCAAATCCCAATGAGAATGGATGTTTGCTCCCTGCTGCTTTGTACTATCCCAAGACTTTGGCAGGGAAGAGTAGATGAACCTCTCCTGAGCACAGAACTGAGATGTGGTCACAGTGCTCCTCCCTGATGCTGGAGAAACGTGGCCATAGGCAATGGTGCAAACAGGACAACCAAGCTTCAAGCCTGTGTTGCATGGAGCTCTCTGAGACACACTCGTATATCAGCATGGCATGTTTCAAGCCTCAGAGGTTACAGCTGGGCTCGTGAGGGCCCATAAGGCTCTCATTTGGGGTTGATGTCCTCCAGCATTTTGGAAATCTTGGACTCCAGCTTGGAAACTGCTTATCCAGATACTCAAGGAGTAGAGAGAGAAGGGTGAGTTTGTTTCTGCACAATACGTGTAAGAGATTATCACCAGGGAGAAAATCAAGAGTTCCTTGAGCAGCTGCATTGGTGAAGAAGCTCAGGAGAAATATCTTCTTGGAGTCAGGATGTTTCTGACAGACTGGTGACCCTCCCACATCTTTTTCCTCACCCCACCCTAGCATATAAACACTTTGCATATGAATGTCCAAGGATGGGGTCATTTCAGCTCACTTTTCCCAGCCTTTTTCTAACCCAAGGAAAACGATCAGCTTGGATCCCACAGCATGTTTATCCACAGTGAGGGCCAAGAGATGAAGAGTGCCACCAAGTAATGGTCAGTGCCTGTGTCCCTGGAGCAGATGAGTCCAGTGGACTGTCCCTTTGCACACCTAAGGCCCTTTGAAAACACCACTTGCCTGGAGATTTCCTTGTCCAGTAAGGATGCTCCTGAACAAAGGGAAGGGATGGGATTGCAACTGGATCAAACTTATAGCTGTCTCCAGACAGTGCTGGAAACATCCAAATGCCTCATCCCTGCACAACCCACCTGATTCTTTCCAGGGAGCAAGCATTCACCTCCTGTAGCTGTGTGCACCGTCAGCAAAACGTTCTCACAAACACATTTGTATCCAACATTTCTGCAGGATGTGAACATAGCTACAGACCCACCGATGGGCTGCTGTCCGAGAGGAGAAGCTGGCCAGATATTTCCCCATACTTGCACACCACTCCATGCCCAGCTCCTCCATCCGCAACAAGGGCAGCTCTTTGCTGGCCATTGAGTGCATTTCTAGCAATTGCCTGGCCCCAGGATTAGATGAAAGGAGAGCGGTCGCAGGAGAGCCCTGGAGATTTGCACTTCCTTCGCCAGCATCCTGAAAGACTGGTGCGTTCACAGACACAACACTCCATTATTCATGCCTGAATGATGGAAAATAGGGTACATTATGATATCAAAACCCAACACCTAAAATCACTCTCTTTGTAGTCTGCAATTGAAAGCATATATCTGCCCATATAAGGACGGAGAAGTTTCTTTTCCCAGGGAAATCTCTCCTTCCCCACTGCTGCGTGGGGCACAGCTGGCTGCCTGCAGCTGCAAACTCTGCAGGCAGAACATCTGCCGTGTGTCCGGGGCAGCAAACTGCCTCGCAATCCAAGGCAATCTCCATTTACACTGTGGAAACCGAGTGAGCAATCTGGTCTGCTGTTTTTCGGGAGGTGGGTGTCCATATATATGTATATATGTGCTGCAGATCAGCACTGGTGGAGCCCTGGCTTTGCAGATACCTCAAGTGTCACACCTGGGAAGTGGTGGTGGGACTTGTCTGGTAGGACAGGGACAAATAGCCCTGAGAGTCAAACATACGGCTGCTGTCTTGTTGTACGAACTCACAGCCCTTTAGAATTGGGTTTCATTTGTTCTAGAGATCAGCTGTCATTACAGACCCAGGGGACGAGATGCAACCCATCAACTTTCAGATGTTTGTGGTGCAGGTACCAATTCACCCCAGGCGCCCTTCAGAGGCAGTGGAGCTAAGAAGACACGGTTCTTGCAAGCAGACGTAGATGTGAATCTTGGGACAAGAAGAGTTGCACTCCAAAAGCTCTTGTTTTTCCCCCCTGATGTCTCCAGTCATCAGCCTCTCACATATTTTGTGATCCAGCATTGTCTTCCTTGTTTACCATGGAAGATGCACTGCCAAGCATGCCCCTGAGATGTCAGGGCAAGACTGAGGAATGTCAGAAGGGACAAGTCCTGGCAAAGAGATGCTTTACTGCCAGTTGGCTCACCGTCTGCACAGACTGACAATGTCTGCCTCTTTTGCAAACATCTGTATGTGCTGACAGAAATGAAATGTGAAGGGAAGATCTTCAATGGATCCTGGGAAACACACGGGTTCAAAAACAATAGGACATTTGTACAGGGTAGGTATTTGTCTTCCTGCAAGATCATGTTTCATGTAATGGCTTCCTACCTTCAGATAATTCTTAAGTCCAGGCACCTCTCCCAGGCATTACTGATTTTTGTAATTGAGAAAACAGGTTGTGGCAGCAGAAGTGATGGTTCCAAGGGCATTAAATGCTGGGTGACAAAGCTGAGAGATGAACGTCTATGTCTGAATGCTTAGGCAAGTGCTTTGAGCATTGGAAAATTTACCCTCCTGGATGTGGTACTGCTCCCTCTCTGCCTTGGGAGGGAGAATACCAGCTGCATGTGACTTGCTGGCAGAAATTGTAGGGTGAAAGGGAAAAGGAGGAATATTAAAGCACAGAACCAAAAGCTCATCCCTTGCGACAACTTTTACACAACCATCTCCCATTACAAGGTCCCAACCATCCATTAAGAAAGCTTTTAGGACCAGTCCCTTTTTTGTCTGACAAGTGAAACCAGATGCCAAAACTCCAGAAGCGGCAGCAGCAGTAAAACAAACTCAACCGGCAGATTCACCTCCTGAACCTGGCAGCAGCATGAGGCCACCTTAGCAAAGTCATCACAGGACCATCCATCATCTGACAAAATTGCTGCTGCTCTAATTAAAGCGAGACCATAACAATTTGGATTTATTTATCAAATATTGGAAAGCAAATGCACTTACTTACTGCCAAAGTGATTAAAGGCTTCGTTGCTATTCATAAGCAGGAGTTTCACTCAATAAGCATCTATGATGGATGACAGAGGGTTGTTTCTCCTTAGGAGCAAAGGGGCCCAATCCTGGATGTACGGGAGCATGGAAGGGGTTTTACCTTGGTAGCCCTTTACTTTGGTAGTTTTATTCATAGAGCCAACAGCTTGTGGGAAGGGATACCCACTTCCCACCTAGCTGTGATGTGAAACAGACCCTAAATATGCCCTTTCACGTGAAAAAAAGGAATTTGGGATTGTCTTTATTCACTACCTTTTTCTGTTAACACCTTCATCTTCTCAATCCCTTTTACTGCTGCAGCAGCTTTGGCAGTGTGTGTCTCAAAACCAGAAACCTGAATGAGGTCTCAGGCAAACCCAATGCAAATTCACGCACATCAGGGTTTGGGGTGAGCAATGGTCTCCTTCCAATACCTCCCCTCTCCTGACAAATCAGTTATTGTTCTGGTTTATGGTGGTTCTGGGTCAGAGAGGAAATCATAGAAATAGGAATGAGAAATGTTGGTTATTTTTTTTCCTTTTTACTGAGCTGATTTTCCCTGGGAACAAATGACTGTAGGAAAAGTGTTCATGTTCCATCATCAAAACTGAAAGCATCCCTCACTCCTCAGAGGCAATCTCTGTCGGCTTTCAACACATCTTTTGAGGTGTGGACAGGGTTTGGTACTTTCAACTATGTCCCTTTTATTCCACCTCCTAATCGCAAACACCTTCCTGGCATCCCCCCCGGTGTCACCCACACCCCACTGCTTTCTCCATCCCAGCCCCTGTTTTCCTGCCCTGCTGGCATTTTAGCAGTTGCCTTTTTTTGCTGTCATGAGAGAGTTTTGGTAGCTCTTTTCCAGCGAATTTTTCGTTTTGGCAAATGCGCAAAGCCAGTTCCTCGGGGAGAAGTCAGTGGAGCATTTTCATTTCACTGCTAGGGACTAAAAGTTGCCAAGTGCAGATGCCCTTGAAGCCGTGTGCCTCCCTCTGATTTAATATAGAGCCTTTATGTGAAGTTAAGCACAAATACCTTGCCTTACAGAGCCACTCCCTGTGACAGTCTCTCTAATTAGTTGTTATTAACAGTGATAACAGAGCTATCAGATTTAATAGGCAGCAGATTATGGCAATTACACTGAACTCAGAGGGTATGGGAAGCTGGAGGTTCGGCTCTGGGGACAAAGGGGCAGATTTTCTCAGGCAGAACATGCAGGGCAGAGCTGCTGCATGGAAGGGCACCCCTGCAGGCATGAGATCATGGCTGGGAAGCTCGACGGCCAGCAGGACTGGGGGAGCAAGGGAGGGTAGATGTCATAAATGCATGGGAAACTGGGCAAATTGGAAAGTGCAGGTTTGGAAAAGCGAAAATAAAATGAAATAAAAATCTGGACTCATTCAGGCTTCTGCTTTTCTTCCTTGCTCCCTTTCTTCTTTTTTTGTGCACTCATTCCTTCCTGCACTCTATTGCCCTCTCCTCTTTCCTTCTTTCCTTCTATCTTCCTCTCTCCCTTTCTTCTCTCTCTCTCCCCTTTCTCCCTTTTGCTCTTTTTCACTCTCTTCCGCTTTCTTCTCTTTTTTTTTTTCCTTTCTTTCCTATCTTTTTCTCTCACACTTTTGCTCTGCCCTTCACTCTACCTTTTCTCCTCTTGCTGTTCTCCTCCTCCAGGAGTAAAGGGTGGGAAAAAGAAAGATGAGAAAATTAGACAAAAAGCCAACATGTTATTGCTTCTCCTCATTCCTGCCCAAGCTGTGTCTGATGTGTGTGAGCTGGTTTTGCTCGCTCCCCTGGGTGGTCATGCAGAGCAATGCCAGTGCTTTTTTCAGGGTGGTGCAAAGGGCCAGCCTGAGGCTGAATCTTTCTGTAAAAGGTAGGGAAAAGGGGTCTGAGGTCCAAGGACCACCTGGCTGGAGGATCAGTGGTGTGGGAGGAACCCCAGAGGACTCCCCACGATGATTTTGGCAGGTCCACCAGCCCGGACCTGTCCAATTAACCAGAAATGTGGAAAAAATTCTGGGGGCAACCCCATTCCCCCTCCCCACCACACTTGCAGCCCCTCAGAGCAGGAGAGGCATTTCCCTCTGTGTGTGCATTTCCCTTCTCCTAGACGAATTTTTCTTCATTAAATCAGCCTTTGGGAGCGCAAACAAATACAACACACTGACACGGCAGCCCATCACTCCTCAGGAATGCATTTACCAGAGGCAGCTCCGGCCGCTCTGTTTTCCCCATTATCATCGAAGCTGACGAAGACCTCCTCTGGTTTCTGTAACGCAAATCCCCGTCCCCCCTCATCCCCTCCACCTCATTCACCCCTCAAGCAAACAACTTCACTAGGAAGGCGATCCACAGTGCGGAGAGCCTGGAGCCGCGGTTGCAGTGACAGCCCCCGAGGGACTGCTCCTCAGAGCTGGACCCCGTGCCCCGTGCAGTGCCCTGGGGAAGGCGGCTGGCACGAGAGATGGAGGAAAGGCGAGAGGCTGAGGAGGTACAGACGTGAATCACTCCACGCTTCTACTCTGCGCTTGCTTTCTTAATCCTATTCCAGGAGTTTTGAGAGACCACCACTGAGATCAAAGCCTTTTTTGATGCATAGTCAAAAAAATAGGTAGAGCCTACCCCAAAGAACTACTGATTTGAGCAGGGAAAGCAATAGGGGAAGGGGGGCTGCAGAGACAGACCTTGCCCTGGATCCAACGTCTGGGCTACAGCCAGGAGTACATCTCCCATCTCTTCATCTGAATCATCTCCCTTAACCCGTGGTTTCTCCCGAGGCATAAGTGAATTTTAATGGCTAACATAGGAGATGTCAGAAAGAGTTTTACAAGGTGTGCTATGGAGAAACTGTATTGCGCCATATCCGTTGCACACCTCCCATGAGGTGCTAGATGGATTGCAGGACTTGGGCTGGAATTGGCTGCCGTGTTGTAGCGAGCGGACTGCTGCGGCTGGAGCTGTGGGAGCTGGTGTGTCAGACTGTGCTATGAAGAGTGCATCAGCTGCTAACGCAGTCCCACGATGGGTGACAGAGCTGTGCTGAGTAGGCGACATCCCCAGACCTGAAGTGGGCTGGAAGGCGGGGTGTTGGGAAGTGCAACCTCCCAAAGACTGTTTTGTGCAGCACTGTGCTGGGTTACATTGTAGCAGGATTCTGCTAAGATTTTATGTCTTCCACAGAAGTTAGAGTCCCTTTTCTGTTCTTCTCTCTCCCACCTGAAAGCTACCTTCTCAGCACAGCCCAGATGAGACGCCGGTGCAAAACAACTCAGCTAACACTTGCCCACTTGCCATGGGTTGGCCACGTCAGGCTCTGAGGAAAAGAAGCCTGTTTGGTTTATCCAGAGTGGTGCAGAGTTGATATCCATGAAGGATTTTGGTTCAAAGCGGCTAGAACAGAAGAGGTGCAAATACTGATAAATGATCCTCTTTATTTTTTTTTTTCCTGCAAAGTAGGAAAAAAATGGCACAGACTCAATTTCTATAATGTTCTGTTTTCATCTGTAAGAAGAAAATTTTCAAGTTTAGGTGCCAAAAGCAGGGAAATTAAATCTGTATTTAGACAGTTAAATAAGAGGTTCAATTTTCAAAGGTACCAATACCCTGCATTTCTAATTGCCACCAGAAGAGATTGGAATCTTGCTTTACTTTTAAAAAGGTATTTTCCAGCTCCAAAAAGAAAACTATCCATCAGGGAATGAGGGGCAGAAGCCCACTGGAACACAACACACATACTTTTTTCTTTTGGAGTTCAACTCCTGCCAGAAGAAAACTTTAAAAAAAAAAAAAAGCTCTGTATGGCAAAATGTGGAGGATGGGATATATATTTGCCAGCTGCAGTCCTGGACTGCAGTTATAGTACAGCCCTTTCCCCTGTATGATTTAGGGTTCATCCACACAATGGGGAGTGCAGGTCTTCACTCACTCTCAGCACCAGACTTGTCCTCCAAAGACCAAGATATTGGACATCTTATGGAGAGAGGAGCCCATACACATCCTGGTCTCCACTCCATGACTCTTGGATTCAGTAGCAACATATCCATAGCCATCAAAGGTCTCATGCTCAGCGGTTCTTCCATTCCTCTGCTCTGAAGGGCTGTACGCCAGCTTCAGCCAGTGGAAATTAGGAAATTAGAAATGAGGGGATAAGGTTTTGCTCCATGTTGGGCCCACCAGGACATTGTATCCCAAGGGGAAGCATTCATGGCAGATGATCCCAAATCTCAGCAAAAAGGATCACAATAACTCAGCTTAAACTTCCTTTTGAATTCTTTCTTCCCCTCATACAACCTATCTTCTGGTGGCATCTAGTCCTCTTCCTGAGCTTAGTACATCTCTACTTGTCCTATATGTTGAAAGTATAAATCCTTTCAAGGAGCCCTTATTATAATGATGATTTCTTTAGTCTTCGGCACAGACAGGGAACTCTCTAAGCAGTTGGGAATGTTGTCTGAGTGTAAGCTTCAGGGTTTGACCCTGACTGGACCGAATCATTGAGTTAAGTCTGGCACTAAGAACTTCCCATCGCTTGTCCCCAAATGCCATGACCCAAGAGGACGCTCACTGGCACTGATGGAATACCAGATGATCTTAGATAACTTGATGAGTGGTGGAATGGCTATCAGTGTCCAAAAGCAAAAGAACATACAACCCAAAATTCTGAGGGAAAATGAAGATTTGTCGTGAACCACTGAAAAACAGCCTGGTATTGGAATGAAGAATAATACTGTCTGGAGAAGAGCTGTCATCCTGAGGTGGGTGAACTTCATCCTCTTGTCTTTCTGAGCAAGCTTTGAGACATGCTAGCAAATCTGTATGGGAAATACTTCCAATGTCTTCCCTCTATGCCAGTGGATAAACAGAGGGCTTTGGTCCCCAGGGGCTGTCCATTAGCTTGGAGGCCATTTCATCAGCCCTGTGATTTACTGCAAGAAAAACAAATGTGGAAAATAAATGCACAAACTTTCCAAGAGGGACTCCAGCCACAAACAAGAAGATTCTTTGCCCCAGGATATATTTTATGATGTGTTTGTGCTCATGACAAACCTGAGAGGAGGGCCTGAATGCACACAATATTGTGCAAACACTGAATGAGAGAAATTCCTTTCTTGGAAAAGCCAGGCAGCTGAATCAAGTGTACCAAACCCACTTCGTAGGGTAAAAGTTATTCAGGCAGTCATTACTTCTGGAAACTTGAGCAAATGGGTGCTAGTATTAGCAGTTTTCACAGAATTGTGGTTGTTCCCTAGTTTCCAGTACCTCTAATACCTTCTTGGGATGAACCAGCTAAAGAGTCATTTGGCATGTAGAATATTAAAGGGACTACGACGGCATTCAGGACATCTGAATTTGGTTGTTTGCCTTCAAAGATCCTCTTGCATTACACAAGTCAATGAGCGTAACTCAGTTAGAAAACATGGTCACCTTGATTATGCAGCAGGACACAGGCTGCTCTCCTTGTTATTAGAAATAATTTAGAAATGAACACAATATCACCATGTTATTAAGAAAAGGAGGAGGGAAGGGAAGCACTTCAGCAATAAAAACGTCAATTTCTGGTTTGTTTAAAAAATACTAAAACAATGAGCTGAAAACTGGAAATCTAGAAAACTCCTTTGATAAATGTCAGTACTTTTAAATTAGGACAAAGGAATTAGAAAAATGGAGGCTTATGTTTAATTCACTTGAAAGCAAATTAAAGGGTTCAGCTTATGGATGAAAGAGAAAATTAGGTTATTTTTTCCCTGAGAGTTACCAAGGCTACTGCAGCCCAGAGAAAGCCACAGTTCAGCACACAGCTCCGCGAGCTGCTATTATTGACAGGGCTGTTTGCACATCTTAAGTGGATTTAGGAGAAGTGGTTCCATCTCAGGAGTCGGAAGCTGGACCAGACACTGTGTCACTTCCTGGCAGGGACAGCACTCGGTTGGGTCTGCCTAATCCAGGGATTTTTTCCAAAACACAGTCGCTCCTCCCCTACACTTTGCAAGGCAGGTGATGGTTTGATGCATATGAAAGCCCAGCAGCAGGATGTTTACTTTTTGAGATATTTTCTCATCTGTTATTTAGAGTCAGCATCTGCATCTTGGTACGGTACCTCCAGCTTTTTTTGCCTGGGCTGAAATGTTGGTTTTAGTCTGGCACCCAGAAATGTAGCCCCTTGGTCTATATGTGCATGTCCATTACTGTTTTTAATTGCCATGGCTCAAGCTGGGGATGATTTCCAACAAAGAAATATCTAAACAAGTGCCCTATTTATGGAAACCCTTGCTTTCAGGTTCACAACTTCACATTTTGTACTGTTTCGTCCTGTTCCTGCTCATCCTTGAGATCTTCTCTGTGATATTCAGCTCCTCCCTACATGTCACAGATGTTTCTCAGCTTCGTTCCACCAACAGACTTTGTTAGCACTTCATTTCTACCTTGGGGGCCAAAATCGCTATTGCAAACCTTAAACAAATCAATCACAAGGCAGACCCAGGAGAAACTCCGCTAATGGATGGGCTCCCCCTTCCAGCACCGTTCAATATCATTTCCTGTTAGCCACTTTCTTACCTGTCTCATGGTTCCCTCATCAAACTCTGTCATATCCTACTGGGCTGGCAAGGTTACCCTATGGCACCCTGTCAATTCCACATTTGAAATCCAAAAAAAAAAAAAAAAAAAAGGAGATTTTTCACATGCCCACTTTTCCTACTAAAATTTATTTTATTCAATAAAATATCAGGTTCACATACTATGATCTCGCAGCTCTTCCCTGTGTCTTTAGTGCCCCCTTCCCTCCATTTGGTAATAAAGTCCAGTGAAGTTTTGAGCACAGACAAGCAGCTCTGCCATCTTTTGGATTACCTCTCTCTTTCAGATATAAACCCTGGTTTTGCTGCTCCCCAGCCCAGAAGCTGCATCTTGACTCGACAGTTTTCTTTCGAGTCCTTGCCTCCAGATCTGAATTTGTGCATGCTGGTCCTTGTAGACCTGGTGATGGAGAGTATCTCCATCTAGTTGTTCTGATTTGAGTGCTTTTTGGAGTAGAGCTTCCCTGTAGTTCTCATTTCTGAATTTCCATACATTTCCATGACCCACTTTGCTTTTGCCACCCTATTTAATGGTTCATCCTAACTGAAAGTAAAGGTGAAATATTTATTTTTTACAAGATATTGTACCTACATTACGACAAAGCACATATCTGGAGATCAACCATAATTTCACCCCTCATTTCACTGCGTAATGTCTGCCTGGCTTCTTCTGGGTTTTCCTTTCAATGTGTCCCATAATTGGATATATGAAGAATACAGGGGGATTGTGGTTATTATCACTCAGGATATCACTCAGATTCCTTTTTCCTTTGGCTCACCTCAAACTAATTACAAAGTGTGGCAGATAAATCCTGCTCTATCTCACCCAAGGGTTGGCTGCATTCCAGCGGTCATGGGATAGGAGAGTGATTTGCTGTGTTTATTGCTGGTGTAACTTTGCAAGACAGTGTGGTCCCCCAATTGACTTGTCTGGGAGCTCAGGCTTCCCAGGATGTCAACAGAGGAGCTCAGCTCCAGATCCTCACCAGACTTTGCAAAATGCACAAGGATTCCCAAGGTCCTTGCTGTTTCCTGTAAAGTAACACCTGCTTGGCAATGAGTTTTAACACCCTACAAGTGCTGAGACACTCTGGAGTCTTTGGCAAAACACTCCTAGAATGTTCTTCCTAGAAAGGTTTTACTATTTTTATTACTGTTGTTGTCGTTATTGTTATTATTATTTGCTCCTAAATGGTAGCAAATACCTTTCCTACTGTCCTGTCAGCCCAGTTTAGTAGGTTTGTGTGACAGTCTCCCAGAGGGTCAGCAATCAGAGAGTCCCAAATCAACTCATGTGCAACACTTCTGAAATTGACAAAACCCAAATTTCAAATTCACAGCTCTTACACTCTCATAAACAGCTGAAAAGACAGAACCAAGGTGCTTCTCCTGCCCTCTTCTTCTTAAAACCAGCAGAGACAACACCTGATTAAAGAGGTGACACAGAAAACGCAAGCTGGTGCCCTAGCACAGCAGACAAGGACGAATATTAGAACAGCTTTGCCAGATCAGGAAACGGTTAATCTATTTCTGACAGTGGCCAGGCTAAGGTCATTCCATCCACAGAGCTTATCCACATCTTGGATCATAGGGTATAGATGAAGTGAGTGAGAACAACCTTAGACCTAACTCTGCAGGCAGAAATGGTTTTTGAACGATGTTATTCAGGAAAGATCTAGCAGCTTCAAAATCCTACTGGCAAGCGTGCTATCAAGTTCATTGAAAACTGCTACCTTCTACTCCATGGTTCTGACTGGTTTCTCTTGCTGGCCCTCTGAATGGCGATCGAATAAGGTTCCCACAGATGTGTACACGTAGGGAGGGGTGTCAGCTGAGAGCCTATCCAGTAACCATCCCACTGCAGAGCATCCCGCACCGGCTGACTCGGAAACATCCTCCTGTGCCTGCAGACAAGGAGCCAGCCATCCCCTGGTCTCTGAGTTTTCCCTCCTCAATCCCTGAGCTTTAACACATGCAACAACATCCTCCCATCCCTGACCCACCTCCTTTTGGTGACCTCTGCATTTTTGCTCATGTAAAGTCAAGTTTGGCCTACCTTCATCTCACTTTGATGCCCATCACTGCTTCCTTCCTCCCAAGGGCAGTCAGTAGCCTCCACAGGATTTGCTTCCTGAGCTGGGCTGCCATATATTTCTGGGTGTGAATATTGAAGGAGAGACAGTTCATCCTTTTTCCTCCTCTTTCTGAACATCCTTAGCACAGCAGGCAGTGTATTCCTGCCTTGTCCTGCAGATCAGTCTGGAAAATATTCCTTCTCGCATACAAACTCTTGCTTAGCACCCATTTGTTTTGACCCTGAGAGGCAAACCGAAATCCACTTTGGAAACTCAGATTATTGCCAAAGTGAAGAAGTAATGAGTTCCTGCATTTCTGCAGTCTTTGGGCTTGTATGCAGCTGATGCAATGCTGGAAGGATTTTCAGAAGCTTTGAGTAATTATAACACAATCATAACAACCATATCAAGATCAGATCATCAACAGGTCATTTTGAAGCCAGATTGAGGAAGTCTGCGGAGCTGACCTGAAAGTATGTTGCTTTTCTTTTTTCTCTCTCTCTGTGTCTTCTTTTTTCTTTTCATATCTGTGTCCAATTCTTGAGTTTTTCCCAGTGGTCCCAAACAGCGAGGTCTAGAAACGTTTGAGGCAGGAAGCACGCTGGTCTCTCCTTTTTCTGGAGATCAAGATAGTCAGTGCATGGGGTTTCCGCATCACCTGGTGCTGCCTGGTGCATCCTCCCCATATCTTCCCGGCTTTTTCTGCCGCCACAGCGGCTGGTTCCACCATTTCTTGTATTCCACACTCCACGTTTCTAGACCGTTTTCTTCTTAGTCTAAACCCCCCCTCGTCTCCTGGTCTTTAGTGGCTTGTCTTGCCCCCTGTGTGTCATGGGCTGAGGGCTGCCACCATTTCTCTGAGAGGCATTTTGAAGCAAGAGACATTTGTGCAAGGGTGGTGTCCTGGAATGGATGGAAGGATGGATGGATGGATGGATGGATGGATGGATGGATGGATGGATGGATGGATGAATGGATGGATGTCCTGGGATGGTCCTGGCTGTTCTCCAACATTCTTGAATTGCATGAATCACTTAATATCTCTGTCATCACTCCTCCATTCATAAAAGAGACAGCCACAGTTCCTTTTTTTTTTTTTTTGTAACTACTTTTTGGATCATGTGTTATCATGACCGTGTGCAGGGCATGGAAAGGGTGTGCACAGTGATCTGACTCAAGAAAGACAGACAAAAAGCTGTGTTCCTGTTTCCAGTGTAACCACTTTCACTTTTAAAAGTGCATTTCTTTTATTCAGCATATTTTATGTGCCTTCCCTGCCCAGCAATTTCTCCATGGACCTACCCAAACAATTCTTTCTTTCATTGCTAAATCTGTTGTCCGTAGCTCTGGGGAGTGGCTCTTCGGGATAGGTCTAACTAAAGCAACAATGGCATTTTTTAGACCTGACCGATCAATACCTTGATTCCTTTGTAAGGAAAGGTAGCAGGTAATTTTAGGAGGGGTGCATATATGAGCACGGAAGGAGAGTTTTTAATTAACTCTGTTCATCTCAGCATCCACCCAGTGATTAGGAGGAAGCCCAGATCTAATACATAAGATCCCAAGGAACAATGATCCCTCTCTCTTCATAGTATTTGCAGCACGTCTCTTCTGGGTGGCTTTTCCCAGTGCGTGGGTCTCCCCCAGCATGCGTGTCATTACAGAAACGGCAGGAAATGCCTCTGGGTTGGGACAAACGGTGGGGGTTGTCTATGCCTGGACTTTCCCCCCTTCCCAAAACCCGGTGCTATTTTTTTTTTTTTCTGCATATTTAGGAAGAAATGTTGCTTTCATAGCACTGATTCCTTGGCAGCTTCCCCTTGTCTAGATGGGAGAGGTTGTAGCATCTCCTTGGCCTGAGAGGGGACAGCAAGGATGCCTTCACATCTGCTCCTCTGGCTCCAGAACGTGGATGGAGTAGGTCGATGCTGCTTCTTAATTTGACCAGAAGGAAAGCTGTCTTGCAGCTCGGGCACAGCAAGGGCACAAGGCATAGTGCCGGGCAGAGCAAGTCCCCATGTCCCTGCTCTCAGCACTGCTGTGTGCAGTGGGACACTGAGCTGAACCTGTCCCTTCATTAATGGATGAGCTGATGGGGCTCAGGTCATCTCCTTTGGTCCAGCAGCGTCAGACTACCTCATTCCTGAGGGGAGGGCAGGCATTTTCCAAGAAAAATATTTTTTCATTTGTTAAAATAACACAAAAGCTCACATATGTTCCACCGACTTTTTTCCTGGGCAGATAGTTACTTCAAAAATAGCACACTAAAAAAGAATCTGCAAAATAATTAAAAATAATAATAAGCAGAAAAATCCAATCATTTCCCCATTTTACCAGCTAGATGTTTCAATTGCATCTCATTGCAATTTCATTTTGAAATTTGCTTAAGCATAATCATACTCTTTTTAAAGAAGTCAAAAAAAAAAAAAAAACAATTCAAGAGTAATGCTTTTTCCTCCAAATGAGGATTTATTAACACTTTATTTTTCCCCACTGAGTAACTCAGGAAACGCTCATTTTAGATGTGAAATACAGTTATTAAAGACATTCATTTATTTACAGCTTTCCAGTTCTGACAGAGAACTAGAAAGCTCGCTAACTGAGCAGCTCCAGACTGGAACATGGTAGAGACTTTCCAAAGGAGAGGAAGGCCAGGGAGCCCCCTTCCTTTTGATTTGCCAAGGAGTGCAAGGGGGAAGCAAAAAGTATTTTCTCAGCTTCTTTATGCTTCATATATAACTCTACAAATGTGGCTGTATGAGTTATTTCCCTTCTCTTTTTTTTTTTTTTTTTTTCTCATGAAAAATAAAAAAGGTGCATTTCCTCTGGTTTTCTGTGAGGACTTGCTGGAGGATTAATGAGGTGATGCCATGAGGAAACGCAAGTTAAGAACCCTGAACAGCTCCAGCGAAAAAGCTTCCAAGAGCTTTTAAATACTTGTTAAGCCAAAATACCTAACCCAGCACTTGAGAAAAGCTCTTGCTGCAAATGTTCAAAAGTACTCCCCAAGTTTTCAGGGTGGAAAATGTGCCCAATACTTCTCTCCATCCCCAGAGGATCCTCTGTTGTAAGAAGAGGGAGAGGGAGAAGGGAAAGGAAAGGAAAGGAAAGGAAAGGAAAGGAAAGGAAAGGAAAGGAAAGGAAAGGAAAGGAAAGGAAAGGAAAGGAAAGGAAAGGAAAGGAAAGGAAAGGAAAGGAAAGGAAAGGAAAGGAAAGGAAAGGAAAGGAAAGGGAAAAGGACCTTTGAAAGGTCAGGGCTGTGTTAGGAGGAAGAACGGGGTGGCCATGTTTACAGGGTACTGAGGTGGGAATGAGGCTTCTTATTATGTTGGTCAGTTAATTACTGGGTGAGCCTGAAGACATCACTTCATGTTTTGTGTCTCAGCTACTCCATGCATGAAATGGAGGTAGTGGAAAATGATGCTCACTCATCATCATAAAGATTAAGAGGTGGCTCGAGGAGCCAGGCTCCACTGCTTGGCTTCCTGAAGGAGGGTCACCTGCTGGGACACGGGGATGGAAGGTAGGGGATGCCGGGTGGGTGGGAGAAGCTCCAGGGGACAATGGCGAGGGACCTTTGCCAGGGCTCTATGGGCTCAGGGCACCGTGGGGATCTGGATGGAGGGTTATGGAAGTGTGAGCACATAACCTGAATTTACAGAGGTGATTTTGGGAGGAGACTCAGATGATCTTGTTGGAGGGGATTAATTGAAGGTATTGTGGCAGGGAGCAGGGGTAGGGTTTGGC